>OZ020306.1:58995375-59134154 GCA_963971305.1 Arcuatula senhousia
TCTACATTTTCTGATCTCAGAAATGATTCAAAAACATTATGAACATTAAACTTCGATAAATTTAACTGGTGCTTCAATATATTTCTGATCATACATGTTTGTTTAATGAATGCCCCTTTGTTTGCCCTTAATTGGCTAATAAAAGATTGTAATTTGTATTCATACCTTATTATGCCTCAATTACAAAAGCAGGTGCATATAGTGTTTTTGTGGTCTGTTTAGTTTGTCCATCTGTCTGCCCAAACATAGGTTTACCTTACGGTTTTAGTTCACTGGTTACTTCTTCTTTATATTATATTATCTTATATTAACTTATATTGCAAAGTTGTGTTTTATTTTTTAAGGTGATTTTGTGACATGCAGTAATAATGATAATATACAAATGGGGCAGATAACATCCTTTTGTGATAACACTGAGGTAAGTGATATAAACAATTTTTTTTATGCCACGTCTACAAAAGTATAGGGGAATATTGTGGTCATGGTACTTGTTCATCTGTCTGTCCCAAATCAGTGATTGTTGAATAAAGAATGTTGCGAGAAGGGGTAGTATGTCTTTAAGACATTATTGTGTTTTATATTTGAAAACCCTAAATCTGAATAAGTTAAACTAGTATTTTATTCATATGTACAGTTATGCATGTTGATAGGCGAAACTATAGCGAAATACAAAAGACAACAAAGTTCCAGACAATAAATTTTGCTATGCCTGACGCGCGTTTCGTCTATTCAAGACTCATCAGAGGCGCTCTACCAAAAATATTGAAAATGCCAAACGAAGAGCATAGAACAGTATAACCAAAAATACCAAACTGGGGAACCAAATTATTACTAAGATATTCAACCTATGTCTGGGGTAGGTAGAACCTTAAGGTTTAGACAATTTTGAAATTTAGACGGATAATTTAAAGCTTTGATGTATTCTCCAACTCAAAAGTGTTGGTGCCGGAGCGGACTAACTTCGGGGAATTTAAACTCCACCAGCAGTGCTAACCTTCACGTGTGTTCGAATTACAAAAGAAAACAAAGTTCCAGACAATAAATTTTGCTACGCCTGACGCGCGTTTCGTCTATTCAAGACTCATCAGAGGCGCTCTACCAAAAATATTGAAAATGCCAACACTGTATGAATATGAAGAGCATAGAACAGTATAACCACAAATACCAAACTGGGGAACCAAATTGAAGTCTTTAATACAGATTTTTGAAATAACATGGAATATTTTATGAACACTAAAACTCAATCATAATTAATTGGCAGGTTCAGTTTAGAAATTTGGTACAGATGCTTCATATATGAAAATAGATTGTCCTGATGTGTATAATAAAAATGTATGTAGATTCTTCATTACTTTTTAAAAAAATGAATTAACTAAAGATCTTTTGCCTAATTCTTAACTAATTGTCAGTTTTATTATAGTTATAAATCTTTTCAGCAAAATGTTTTATGTGCTGTGGAAGAATTTTCAACAATCACTTTTGAGAGTACATCATGGTAAGAATTTAAAAATAAAAATTAAAATTTATACGGTAAGTATCATGCAAACTTGTGTCCCAATCCAGGATAAATAAATTAATTAAGCTTAAACTTTTATACAGAGATTGTAGACATGTATGTAGCAGTAATCTGTACACAAAAATTAATTAGGGCCCCACCACATAAATCTAGCCACTTAGGCCTATAGAAATCAGTCTGTCCGTCCGTGTGTCCATCCTTAACAAATCAGTTTTCCTGATTTTTTTTTATACCCTTTCAGATATTGGGCTGATATTTTGTATATGAGTTAAGTATGATGAGTTACGGATCGAGTTTATGTTTCCCTCATGTCTGCAAATTTTCATTAAAGTTATGGCCCTTTGAACTTTGAAAATTCATTGAAATTTTAGTTTTCCATAATTTTTTTTCATACCCTTTCAGATATTGGGCTGATATTTTGTATGTGAGTCTGGTCACTAATATGAGGAGTTACAGATGGAGTTTAAGTGTTGTTCCGGTCTGCAAATTTTTATGAGAGTAATGGCCCTTTGAACATTGAAATAGGTGGCCAGTTGGGGAATTTGTATTGTTTTGCCATACTCGCAAAATCCTTGTAAGAAAGAACAAGTCTTTATAGTCCCTCCTCCGTTGACCGCATATGTAAAAGAGAAATACCAAGTTCATATTGGTCCCAGAAGTACTGAAGGTTCAACTAGCCAGGCCCTAAGAGATGACTGCCATCTCCGTGATATCTTGTTCAACCATGTGGATTTTAATACCTGTTGCAGATCATTATGTTTCGAAACTTAAAACCATTCTTTTCATTTATTTTTATAAAAAAGTAAATAGAGTATTGAATGAAATATATAATATAAAATGATTTTTTAATGTTAAATTTTCAGTGTTGTTAGAAGTGAAATTACTACAAAGACTCCTTTAAGAAACTTACAGCTGCTTGATGTGACTAACCATACTTTTTGTAAAAAAGTGGACGAAGACTTAGTTGTATTGTCTCAAGAGGTAATTTATGTCTGAGTAGTTCTGTAAAAAGCTAGAGGTATACTAACTTTAGGCATGCATGTATTTGAATTTCGAACGGTTATGGACAAAACCAGTCAACATTTAAAAATAAACAACCCCTTTTTTTGATATAAATCGTACAATTTGCAGTTCTCTATACGTTTTATTGAATAAACAAAGTAAATAAACCATAATTTTGATTTGGATATCAGTATTATTAATGTTACATTGAAATTATGTGAACTGTAAGTTTATTATCTGCCTTTTGCAGGAAAAAGATCAACTACTACAAAGTCAACGACATAACAGTAATGATATGCCTGTGATTAATTTACCAGTTAATCTGTTCATTGATGATACCTCAGCCAACCTGTCAAAGAAATGGAAACCTCTTCATTGTATACAAATGCAAATAGCTGGTAACTATATATGGTCATAATAAAGATGCAACATTAAGGTTATAGCTACAACTGTCACCATGCCATGTGATAATGTGATTCTGAGGGGGGCTTGCACTTTGGGTTAATTTTGGTTAGGAACTGTAACAAACAAGAGGTCCTAGAAGTTTTGTTTGTAGTTGCACGTCCTTCCACTTGAAAATTGCTGGATTCGCCACAGGCATAGATATAGATATTTTAATGAGTTGGGTGAAATGTGAGATACACTTGTACCCAGTAAACACATTTGTATTATATTGTTACAATAAGTATACAGTACTAAGAATTCCAATCTGATTCATTTGATTTAATATTTAATTTTCAGCTTTATACTTAAATATTCAAATAAGTGGTAATCTTTTAATAATTTTTATCTTGACAGTTACATAGACAGCTTAATAGATTAATCTTTTATTATTCATGAATAGGTATTCCTGTTAGTATGAGACAAAGATCAGAAACTGTCAAGCACTTATGCAGCTCAATAGAGTTAAAAAGGTAATTCATAAAGAATATTAAGTTCTTTCCTTTTAGATACTACAGTATCTTTATTTAGGTGAGTATCAGATAAGCCCAGTGGGGCGAGTCTTATTAGTACGAAAGTAGATATAGATACATAGAATATTATGTACTTTACAATTTGATACTCCCTACATTAGTACATAATATTCTTTTCATCGGTAATTGAAAAACACAAAAAACTGTGCAGTAACGTCACATTTCATCGCATGACGTCACAGTAATCAAAAACATTAAAGAAAAACACTTCAGAATGAAATATCACATTTTGTCGCTTGGGGAATACCAATAAAGAGATTATAGGACTTGTTAGATATTGTACTTCCACCTCATATAATAATGCCGTGTTTTGATTGGTCAACAAACGTAGGATTTTTCCGCATATTCAATATATCTGGAATTAATTGTAGCTGACGTTGAATTTTATCTTACTAGCGTGGTATTTTTTCCCCGCCATTTCAACTGTACTGTGACAATCAACATGTCAAAACCATAGTTTATGATACATGCAGTGGACATTTCATCAATTCATGTTCAAATTTCTTTTTGAGTTTTTGTTACTTTGTTAAAAAAAATCAACCAACTGTTTCGTTATATTATTGCCAATAGTTGATTCACAAAGTTTGCACACAGTTCAAATGAAACATGATTTACACTCTGGGCTCAACATGGATGATCACCCGTACGAGATGTTAAGGCGTAAGACGCCCGTATATTTGATAAATCCTGGCGTATCATTGGCGTATTTAAAGAATACGCCCTAAATTTAGACGTACCCGTATTTTTGAAGAAATTACGCCAGGATTCCTTTCAAGCGTATTTCAGAAATACATCTGTTTCTTGGCGTATCCTGAGATACAGGCGTATTTTTCAACTTTTAACATTTTTACGGCCGTAATTTTCTTTAGACGTATTTTTTAAAAACAAAAGTCATCACTGAGCGTGCCCATACATATATTTCCTGTAACCTTCCATTTTGAATTTGACTTTGAAGCCAAAACAATGATGGTTTTTGTTGGAAGTTTTAAACTGCAATTCCAAGAAAAAAAACATAGCCAAACTTATGAATTATGAAGATTTGATTTGTAAGTACTTTTTATAACACTTATGTGCAAAATTTTTAAATTTTATTAACATAAATTTGTTCAAATAAGATTCTGATTCATCGTTTGATTAATTTTGAATTTAAAACTGATTATCCTGAGTATATGATATGTAACTCACTCACTCACTGTTTAACTTTCCTTGCATTTGATTTTGTGAATTTGAATTTTAATACTTTACCACACATATACTGTAATTCAAATTTTAAATTTGAAATATAAGCTTAAAACTGATTATCCTGAGTATATGATATGTAACTCACTCACTCACTGTTTAACTTTCCTTGCATTTGATTTTGTGAATTTGAATTTTAATACTTTACCACACATATACTGTAATTCAAATTTTAAATTTGAAATATAAGCTTTTATGCTAAACTGCAATTTAATATGTCACTTTAAATTTAAAGTGCAACATAAATAGTAATAATGCAAAGTTCCAATCTTATAATTGTCCTAAGTTTTGAATATATATATAGCATTAAAGTCTATATATTTTAGATCAGAAAAAATACACAAAACAATTTTCTTGCTTGTGTTTGTTTATCTTATCACTTGTTGAAAAATTCCCTTTCGAAAAAGTTCACACAAAATTCTGTAAGGCAGTATTAGGGCTAAAAAGGACGGCTTCAAATATAGGCGCAAGATCAGAGCTTGGTAGGTTTACTTTAGATTCATTTATAAAAATTCAAACCCTTATGTACTACTACAGATTAAATTCAAATAATGTAAATCCTTTAGTCTATGAATCATTTACAGTTAATAAATCTTTACATAGTAAGGGAGTCTATTCATGGTATACATTTGCAGATACTATTTTAAAAGATTTGGATATAAATGCTGACCAATTTAACTTAACTAAAGAAAAGTTCAAAGATACAGCCAAAAAAGCAGTTTTTGAAAAATATGAAAAATTCACATTGGAAAAAATTTCCAAATTTGATACATCTTCAAAACTATATTGGTATGGAAAAATTAAAAAAAATACTGTAATTTAGAAAAGTATCTTGAACATAGAAATTGTAATTTTAGACAGTTAATAGCCAAATTTAGATTAAGTGACCATTCTCTTGGCATTGAAGTTGGTCGCTACACAAGAATTCCAAGGGAACAAAGATTATGTAGAAAATGATCATCAGCTTGTAGCTCAGCATGGACACCATCATTGGTTGGTTTACATCACTGTTTTGTGACTCAGCATGGTAAACATTGTTGGTTTGTTGCTCAGCATGGTCAACACATGTGTTGCAGCATAGTTGACATCTCCTTTAAGAGAAATAGAAGACAAGAGTCCAGCTACAAGGCACTATTGGTACATATGGGATTCTCTTGTTCTAAATAATGGTCTACTGTTTAAACACTTTTCCAAACGAGATGGTAGTGGAGATTACTTACAATTATTGACCCCTGTTACTATGCATGATAAAGTATTGCATGATATGCACAATTCCATTATATCTGGTCATTTAGGAATCAAGAAAACAAAAGAGAAAATCCTTCAACATTTTTACTGGTTTGAACTACGGGAAGATGTAGCAGTGTTGATTGCCAAATGTGACGTAGTGAGTGAGTGAGTTGGTGTTTAACGCCCGTGCAACGCTATATAGGTTATTTACAGGCGATGAACATGAAAAGGATGATAAAATGAACATGAAATGATGATGATAAATGAAAATGGGGATTGGGTGGGAAACAAAGGACCGGTAAATTTTGAAGAACCACAGGAAAAGGGGAGAGGTGGATAGGGGCGGAATGCGAGTCCATCAAACTACAAACAGTCCGAGCAAGAGCCCCTCCTCGAAGTATGCCAAATGGAGGACCATGGGATAGAATAGCCACTGACATTTTAGGACCACTTCCTGTTACTCCCAGAGGAAATCGCTATATTCTAACTGTAACTGATCATTTTACCAAGTGGGTTGAAGTTTTCCCTGTGCCAGATCAAACTGCTGAGACATCCGCATATTTCATATTGATTGAAGTTATCTGTAAATTTGGTTCTCCACTCTCATTACATACCGACCAAGGTAGAAACTTCGAAAGCGAAATTTTTTAGAGAATTATGTTCAACTTTAGAAATAAGAAAACTAGAACCAGTGTAAGAAACCCAAAATGTAATGGACAAACTGAAAGATTTAAAAGATGCCTTTTGGCCATGATCAAGTCCTTCCTTTGCGATGAGCAGGCAGACTGGAATCTTAACATAGGATGTTTGGCAGGAGCATACAGATCAACTCCGAATGAATGAACAGGATTGAGTCTAACATGATGATGCTTGGAAGAGAGATTAGAATGCCACTTCAGGTTACCCAATACTTAGCAGCTCACAAATCAGAGGGACCATCATCATCTGGAAATTATGCAAAGAAATTAAGGGAAGAATTAGAAAAAGCTCACAGTATAGCCAGGAAACACTAAGGGCAGAATGCCAAAAGACGTAAAGATTTGACAACAAGACAAACCGCCAGATTTATAAAGAAACGGGTAAAGTCTGGTATCTGCACGAGTCCAGAAAAGAAGGGATCAGCCGAAAGTTACAGCCCATGTACATTGGCCCATGCCTAGTCACAAAAAGGCTCAATGATATCAACTACCAAATACATTTAGATGCAGATGCTACCAAGAGGGTGGTCAACCATGATAAACTGAAACCATATAGAGGCGACTATTGTCCTAGATGGCTAAAACTGGCCACTAAGAAGTATGAATAAAATATGTACCTTGAATAAATGTCAGATCATGAATAAATTCAGTATTTCTTCCTAAGTTTGCTATAAATTATCCAGATTCCACTTAATGTGATATGTCATGGGACACCAAGTTTCATTTTCACTTTGTGAAAGTCCCCTCTTTTGTGTTTTTCAGATGAGAAACAGAAGATACAGCATTTGTCTGTGGTGCAATCCACACGATCACCCTTACAGAAGCCAGAAGAAAAGGGTTATTCAGCATATAATAAAGGTCCATATCAACAGTGAGCTATTTCCATGGCACCGTACAATTTGCAGTTATAAATGTGATGAAGAAGCAGAAATTGATGTCCACATAAAGGACTATGGACCACACAGCACATTTAAGACATCCAAAGAGCTGAGAGAGCAGATAATTATTACAGATGACAAGGCATACTGTACAAACAGCCCAAATCCCTAGGTGCCGCTGTCTGGTATAGATTATCGGCTGGATGAAACAAAACAGTCAGGATCCAGAAAGCAACCTATTCCAATATCTTCAAGAACAGAAACATCTTCGATCTTTTCATTTACCTGGTGTTCCTGCTGCAATTTACAAACCACAACCCAGTTCTACATGTCCACCTCCGTACACTCCAATGTCCGACCTGTCAAATGTTCCATCTTCAAATCCACCTGAATATGAGAGTATTGCAGGGCTATTAGACAGTCTACCAGAATTGAACACCTCATCGGTTGATGTTGTACTGAATGGAGCCTCTGATCAGTTGCAGGGATTAGTTGATCCTGCCACACTACTGTTGGATACAGACACAGACTTCCTTAAGTCACCTGTTGGAAGTCCTCTGATTTCAACCCCCATGCTGTCACCCCCAGTCAGATAGGTCATACTCGCTGATCGTGAGCGGGATTCCCAGGATGAGGACATCCTCAGTCAGATTTTTCCACCAGGAGACTGCTAATCATCCAGTTAGTGAATGGAAGGACATTCCATTGACCTCTGCCTTACCAAAGAAAGAAGCGTCCAAATCTCGTCCGTCATCTACGTCAAGCTCATCATCATGTGGTAAGCTTGACAGGATTTTAACTGCAATTGATAGCTTCGACAAGACTTGTTAACGTTGAAAAAACACTGGAGCGAATGGAAGCCCAGATAATTGGTTTGCGAAGAGTTGTCAGGAACCACGGGGAAGACATAAGGAAGCTATTAAGGGACATATCAGACAGCCATGGTTCACAATCACATACCCGTCAACCACCAGCCAAGAGAAGACGATAGACAAGTACGTTAAGGACATTTTGACTTTTTTTATAGTATCATGTAAACTAAAATTCTTAAGGTGTAAATTGTATCAACTGAAATGTGATAGTTTATTGGATTTGATTTATTAATGAATTTGGATAATTGATGTTTTTAAGTGTCCAGTAAAA
Organism: Arcuatula senhousia; assembly: GCA_963971305.1. NCBI lineage: Eukaryota > Metazoa > Mollusca > Bivalvia > Mytilida > Mytilidae > Arcuatula > Arcuatula senhousia. The sequence goes on from OZ020306.1 coordinate 59,004,056, forward strand.
GTATTTCAAAAACAATTTAAGTAATATTCATTTTAACATTTACAGTTTATCTACCACAGAAGATTAATAGAATATATAAGTTTTGAGTCAGAAGTTTTAAAAGATTGTAGCAGAAGTTTTTCATTCAAGAGGTTAATTTTAGGTGGTTATGTTAAAGTTCATAAAGTTAAATACAGAAGTTTTTAGAAATAAAGGGTCATAAAGTTATTTATATAAAAATGTACATGTATGTGCATGCAGGCATTTAATGCAATATATTAAAATAGTTTTAGTCATAATTGACTTTAAAGTATTATTGTACTTTACTGAAATAGCTCAGGTATTCTTTTCAAGAATTGATATTTGTACATATGTTACAGTACTTGAACCGATCAATGCAACACTTTGACGGATCGATGACTGATCGGTGACGGATTGATGACGCGTTTGGACCGGATTGATGACTGATTGATGACGGATTGGTGACTGATTGGTGACTAGTTGTTGACTGATTGATGACGGATCGGACGGATTGGACGGATGACGGATACCATAGGTAACCGGGCTATCGATCCGTTATTTTGACTGATACGATCGATCGGTATAATTAGAAAACTCTTCTGTGAAACGAAGTTATCGTTTTTACCTATACGTTTATAACATGTATACCAGTGACGGCGTTAATTTAATTTGTTTTAAATAAATTATGCTATAGTGTTAAATAAGACGTACATTTTCTATTTAAATATGTTAATATTATTAATCTAATGAATTTTATAATTGTTTACATACTACTTCCTTTAAAATAAATAGGCAAAGTTCGTGTTCTTTTCTTCCATAAAAATAATAATAATATAATTTTATTTTATTTGTTCTGATTTTTAAATACAAAAACAGAAACTGTACTGAAAAAATCTTTGAAATGTTAAAAGGTTCTGCTCAGAATGATTATTTCAACAATTTGTAACATATATTCAACAACGAAATATTCAGGAGATATCAATAATCTAGTAAATTTTATTTTAATTTTCTTTTAATTCACTGTGTTAAATTTGTTCGCATAGGAATATAGACCACATTTGCAAATTTCTTATGTAAAATATATGAAACTTTAGTAAAATCTTATATTTGAGCATAAAATTATATGACGGTTTAATAAAATTGACAAGAAAATGTTTGCGAAACAACTTTTTTTTATCAGGTTTGACACATTAATGGTATGTTAAGTTGAAAAGTTGCATAAATACATATTGCTGCCTTAAAAAGTAAGGTTAATAAAGTTAAGAGATAATAAAGAAAATTTGTTCGCAAAAGAATATAGATCACATTTGCAAATTTCTGATGTAAAATATATGAAACTTTAGTTAAACCTATATTTTAGCTTAAAATTATATGACGGTTTAATAAAATTGCCAAGAAAATGTTTGCGAAACAACTTTTTTCATCAGGTTTGACACATTAATGCTACGATAAGTTGAAAAGTTGCATAACTACATATTGCTGACTTAAAAAATAAGGTTCATATAGTTAAGAGATAATAAAGAAAATTTGTTCGCAAAGGAATATAGATCACATTTGCAAATTTCTTATGTAAAATATATGAAACTTTAGTAAAATCTTATATTTGAGCATAAAATTATATGATGGTTTAATAAAATTGACAAGAAAATGTTTGCGAAACAACTTTTTTCATCAGGTTTGACACATTAATGGTATGTTAAGTTGAAAAGTTGCTTAAATACATATTGCTGCCTTAAAAAGTAAGGTTAATAAAGTTAAGAGATAAAAAAGAAAATTTGTTCGCAAAAGAATATAGACTATTAGATCACATTTGCAAATTTCTGATGTAAAATATATGAAACGTTAGTTAAATCTTATATTTTAGCTTAAAATCATATGACGGTTAAATAAAATTGACAAGAAATTGTTTGCGAAACAACTTTTTTTCATCAGATTTGACACATTAATGGCATGTTCAGTTGAAAATTTGCTTAAGTACATATTGGCGCCTAAAAAAATAAGGTTCATAAAGTTAAGAGATTATGAAGAAAATTTGTTTGCAAAGCAATATAGATCACATTTGCAAATTTCTAATGTAAAATATATGAAACTTAAGTAAAATCTTATATTTTAGCTTAAAATTATATGACGGCTTAATAAAATTGCCAAGAAAATGTTTGCGAAACAACTTTTTTCATCAGGTTTGACACATTAATGCTAAGATAAGTTGAAAAGTTGCATAACTACATATTGCTGCCTTAAAAAATAAGGTTCATATAGTTAAGAGATAATAAAGAAAATTTGTTCGCAAAGGAATATAGATCACATTTGCAAATTTCTTATGTAAAATGTATGAAACTTTAGTAAAATCTTATATTTGAGCATAAAATTATATGACGGTTTAATAAAATTGCCAAGAAAATGCTTGCGAAACAACTTTTTTCATCAGGTTTGACACATTAATGCTAAGATAAGTTGAAAAGTTGCATAACTACATATTGCTGACTTAAAAAATAAGGTTCATATAGTTAAGAGATAATAAAGAAAATTTGTTCGCAAAGGAATATAGATCACATTTGCAAATTTCTTATGTAAAATATATGAAACTTTAGTAAAATCTTATATTTGAGCATAAAATTATATGACGGTTTAATAAAATTGACAAGAAAATGTTTGCGAAACAACTTTTTTCATCAGGTTTGACACATTAATGGTATGTTAAGTTGAAAAGTTGCTTAAATACATATTGCTGCCTTAAAAAGTAAGGTTAATAAAGTTAAGAGATAAAAAAGAAAATTTGTTCGCAAAAGAATATAGACTATTAGATCACATTTGCAAATTTCTGTTGTAAAATATATGAAACGTTAGTTAAATCTTATATTTTAGCTTAAAATCATATGACGGTTAAATAAAATTGACAAGAAATTGTTTGCGAAACAACTTTTTTTCATCAGATTTGACACATTAATGGCATGTTCAGTTGAAAATTTGCTTAAGTACATATTGGCGCCTAAAAAAATAAGGTTCATAAAGTTAAGAGATTATGAAGAAAATTTGTTTGCAAAGCAATATAGATCACATTTGCAAATTTCTAATGTAAAATATATGAAACTTAAGTAAAATCTTATATTTTAGCTTAAAATTATATGACGGCTTAATAAAATTGCCAAGAAAATGTTTGCGAAACAACTTTTTTCATCAGGTTTGACACATTAATGCTAAGATAAGTTGAAAAGTTGCATAACTACATATTGCTGCCTTAAAAAATAAGGTTCATATAGTTAAGAGATAATAAAGAAAATTTGTTCGCAAAGGAATATAGATCACATTTGCAAATTTCTTATGTAAAATGTATGAAACTTTAGTAAAATCTTATATTTGAGCATAAAATTATATGACGGTTTAATAAAATTGCCAAGAAAATGCTTGCGAAACAACTTTTTTCATCAGGTTTGACACATTAATGCTAAGATAAGTTGAAAAGTTGCATAACTACATATTGCTGACTTAAAAAATAAGGTTCATATAGTTAAGAGATAATAAAGAAAATTTGTTTGCAAAGGAATATAGATCACATTTGCAAATTTCTTATGCAAAATATATGAAACTTTAGTAAAATCTTATATTTGAGCATAAAATTATATGACGGTTTAATAGAATTGACAAGAAAATGTTTGCGAAACAACTTTTTTTTATCAGGTTTGACACATTAATGGTATGTTAAGTTGAAAAGTTGCATAAATACATATTGCTGCCTTAAAAAGTAAGGTTAATAAAGTTAAGAGATAATAAAGAAAATTTGTTCGCAAAAGAATATAGATCACATTTGCAAATTTCTGATGTAAAATATATGAAACTTTAGTTAAACCTATATTTTAGCTTAAAATTATATGACGGTTTAATAAAATTGCCAAGAAAATGTTTGCGAAACAACTTTTTTCATCAGGTTTGACACATTAATGCTACGATAAGTTGAAAAGTTGCATAACTACATATTGCTGACTTAAAAAATAAGGTTCATATAGTTAAGAGATAATAAAGAAAATTTGTTCGCAAAGGAATATAGATCACATTTGCAAATTTCTTATGTAAAATATATGAAACTTTAGTAAAATCTTATATTTGAGCATAAAATTATATGATGGTTTAATAAAATTGCCAAGAAAATGTTTGCGAAACAACTTTTTTCATCAGGTTTGACACATTAATGCTAAGATAAGTTGAAAAGTTGCATAACTACATATTGCTGACTTAAAAAATAAGGTTCATATAGTTAAGAGATAATAAAGAAAATTTGTTCGCAAAGGAATATAGATCACATTTGCAAATTGCTGATGTAAAATATATGAAATATTAGTTAAATCTTATATTTTAGCTTAAAATTATATGACGGTTAAATAAAATTGCCAAGAAAATGTTTGCGAAACAACTTTTTTCATCAGGTTTGACACATTAATGCTAAGATAAGTTGAAAAGTTGCATAACTACATATTGCTGACTTAAAAAATAAGGTTCATATAGTTAAGAGATAATAAAGAAAATTTGTTCGCAAAGGAATATAGATCACATTTCCAAATTTCTGATGTAAAATATATGAAATATTAGTTAAATCTTATATTTGAGCATAAAATTATATGACGGTTTAATAAAATTGACAAGAAAATGTTTGCGAAACAACTTTTTTCATTAGATTTGACACATTAATGGCATGGTCAGTTGAAAATTTGCATAAGTACATATAGGCGCCTTAAAAAATAAGGTTCATAAAGTTAAGAGATTAAGAAGAAAATTTGTTCACAAAGGAATATAGATCACATTTGCAAATATCTTATTTAAAATATATGAAACTTTAGTAAAATCTTATATTTGAGCATAAAATTATATGATGGTTTAACAAAATTGCCAAGAAAATGTTTGCGAAACAACTTTTTTCATCAGGTTTGACATCTTAATGCTAAGATAAGTTGAAAAGTTGCATAACAACATATTGCTGACTTAAAAAATAAAGTTCATATAGTTAAGAGATAAAAAAGAAAATTTGTTCGCAAAGGAATATAGATCACATTTGCAAATTTCTTAAATAAAATATATAAAACTTAGTAAAATCTTATATTTTAGCTTAAAATTATACAAAGTGGCTACGATTACCTGGATTTACCTGGAAAAGTAATATTAAGAAATTATTATTGTTACCTGACGCCGGAAGTCAAAGTAAAATATTAACCGGTCCACGGATGCGGACCTGTTTTTTTTTAAGTAACAATAACAAATTTTCTTATTGTTACCGCTCGTTATTGTTACCTGAAAATGTGTTGACTAACAACGAAATTCTTGTTTATTATTTATTAGCCTATTTTAATATTTTGATTGATCATACAGTCACATGAAAACAATAATAAAATTTGAATTAGAACGAATTCAAGTGCAAGTTATTTCATTTTTGGTTACATTTCCTACACATTCAGTAGGTTGCTTTATGCGGATTTTTTAGTCCGACACATGACAGATGATACCATTCCAGGCAATCATCAGTTGGTCAATGGAGGCCCGAATATGGACATCATCTGAACAAACCAGGCAATGTATTCCTCTGGACATCTTCACGCTTAAGTGTCATATTTTCTTTTAGATTTTGCCATGTTGATTTATCAATATATATTTCTTTATACGATTAATATTAATGTTTTCATCAAATATTTTTTTGGAAGCTGGAAATTGTACAATAAATTCAGTTGTACACGTGTAACCATTACTTTTTCGTCCAGAACCGCTGTTATGTCATCCCGGCATCTCGGAAGCCATTTTGATATGTTGTGAGCTATGTTTTATTACCTAGGGCCGAAGTTACCGATGATTTTATTAGTTAAAATAAATAATTGTCCATTTCAAGTTTTCAATTACAAAAACATTAAATATAAAGAAATGTACATATTGTTAATATTAATGAGGGGGGTCAAGGGGGGGTCCAATAACACCTTAACAGGGAATTGATTTTCCCAATAACAGATAACAGAGAATTGATATCTTTGGACTGACCATTTCAATTTAGCTAACATACTATTTTTAGTAACAGATAACATAAAATTATATTATTCAATAACAGGTAACAGTAAACTGAATTTCTTCAATAACAGTTTAACACAGAACTGGTCAATAACAGTTAACATTAAATCTGATATTTGCAATAACAGCTAACAGAGAACCAATTTAAGCCAATAACACAGGAACAGCTAACCCCCTTGCCCCCCCCATTAATATTCTGAAATACAAGAATATTCACATTCATATAATCAGGTAACAATAACGCCAGGTAACAATAAGAAAAAGTACTTATTGTTACTTAAATCAGGTCCGCGTCCGTTACACGGTTTTCAGTGAGTCCGTCCTTCCGGTGTCAGGTAACAATAATTTATTTCTTATTGTTACTTTTACAGGTAACACTATCCAGTGCCAAAATTATATGATGGTTGAATAAAGTTGACATGAAATTGTTTGCGAAACAACTATTTTCATCAGATTTGACACATAAATGCTATAATATTTTGAAAACTTGAATAAATTCATATCTTTCACTTGAAAATAAGGTTATTTAACCATTTTTAAGAGATTATGAAGAAAATTTATTTCCATTATAGAAATGTTTAGACCAAACATTTCTTATGCAAGCTACAAATGTTTTAAAACAATCTTAAAAAAATGTTTTCAAAATAACTTTCTGACAAGATTTTAAATGATTTATTTCAAAATATAATATATTTGACATCAAAAATCGTATGAATTTTCGCATTTTAAAACAGAAATGTGTTATGCCTTAATTGACATTAAAGTTAATATTTATCAAAGCACAATTTGGCTGTGCTTTGTAATATTCTATTTTTTATCATTAATATAAAACTTGTCAAATATCCCGCTCTTACATTTATTTATATAGATTTCTATCATGTCTATTTTATTCAAAGATTTTATTCGAGTCACGTGATACAATAAGCGAAACGAACTTAAAAATTCCGTATTTTAGATTGAATTGACGCGTGACGGATTGGTAAATTGCATCACGGGATGCATTTGATGGATAGAATCGGACGGATTGGTGACTGATCGATGACGGATTGGTGACTGATTGATGACGGATCGGTGAATGATTGAGACCGGATTGATGACTGATTGGTGACTGATTGATGACGCGTGACGGATCGCTAAAACTGTTGCATTGATCGGTTCAAGTACTGTATTTGTTAATTCAGAGTTTATCTTGTTATTGATTGTATGAATGTGATAAAAGTATTTTTGTATAACTAAGAGATTTTATTGCATCAGAGTATTATTTTTTCAACTTGAGCCATCTTAGAAGTTTTTGTGAATTAAGATAAAGTTTAAATTTGACTATTGAATTGAAGATTTAGATTTTAATGGATCATTTAATGAGTAAAGTTTTAGATAAACAATTTGTATTTTGAGATGATGCACAGGTGTTTAAATGATGGTATGATTGAAATATAGATTGGCAGAATTTATCAGTATTAAATATTATATTTTGACATATTTTTACTATTTGACAAACTGAAGACGTTGCAAATGTTTAAAAGGACTTCACGATTGGTTCAGCAGTGGCAGAACATTTTGATAGTTAGTTAGTTATTGCTTTACTCCCAAGCAGCGCAATTTCGGCTATATCCGGGAGATGAACATGAAATGATGATGAAGTGGAGGAAATGGGGACACAGGGTCAATCGGGTAGGAAAGTTTTGGCTGCCACTGGAAAAGGGTGAGTGAGTGAGTGAGTTGGTGTTTTACGCCCGTGCAACGCTATATAGGTTATTTACAGGCGATGAACATGAAAAGGATGATAAAATGAACATGAAATGATGATGATAAATGAAATATGGAGATGGGGTGGGAAACAAAGGACCGGTAAATTTTGAAGAACCACAGGAAAAAGGGGAGAGGTGGGTAGGGGCGGAAAATTTAGCCTATGTGGTGCACTACTGGGCGGTCCACAAAGGGGTCTTTTACGTGCATGAAGCGTGGCACTCTCCACACACGTTGGCCCACTATGGTCGGCGGTCAGGGTTTCCGTATTATCCACTGGAAAAAGGAGTGATGGGTAGGGACGGGAAATTTTGCCTCCTGCATGGGGATCCTACGGGTCCTACGCTTACCGAGACCTGCAGCAGGGTTCTTTAACGTGCGAGGAACGTGACATTTTTCCCAATACGGTGCACCACTATGGTTTGCGGTCAGGTTTTCCGCATTATCGCCTGCCGACCCCGCATCTCTCGATGTCAGCGCTGCCCCATTCAACCACCTGGGGCACACATCCCAGTCGCTTTGTGGGCAGAGCGGCCTGACCCCGATGTCAGATTTCTGAGCGCTCTTTAGTGGACTTTAACCGACAAGCTTAGCGCTGCTGCGGGCCTATTCGCCTCCCGGGTCCCGCACGGGACGCAGAACATTTTGTGAAAACTGTATATTTACATGTATTATATAACAGAAGTTAAATATTTTAACCGCATTCTTGATATTACATGTACATGCGAGCATCGTGATCTCTTATATGTAGAAATTCTGCCAAATACCGCTCCGGCACCAACACTTTTTGAGTTGGAGAATACATCAAAAGCTTTAAATTATCGGTCTAAATTTCAAAATTGTCTAAACCCTAAGGTTCTTCCTAAACCAGACATAGGTTGATTATCTTAGTAATAATTTGGTTCCCCAGTTTGGTATTTTTGGTTTTACTGTTCTATGCTCTTCATATTTATACAGTGTTTGGCATTTTCAATATTTTTGGCTAAATTTTCCGCCCCTACCCACCTCACCCCTTTTTCTGTGGTTCTTCAAAATTAACCAGTCCTTTGTATCCCACCCATCCCCGTATTACATTTATCATCATCTTTTCATGTTCATTTTATCATCCTTTTCATGTTCATCGCCTGTAAATAACCTATATAGCGTTGCTACCCTATCCAGCCACCTAGGGTACACACTTGGTCGCTCTGTGGGCTGAGCACTGACCCGACGTCAGAATCCCAAGACCCTTAGTCGCCTCTTACGACAAGCTAGGCTCTGCTGCAGGCCTATTCGCCACCCGTGCCCCGCACGGGACAACAAATTTATGAAAACATGGTAGCAATTATCTATAGCATGTTGGCTAAAAAATCCTCATTTTGGAGCGATGTATGAAAAAACATGTCGGCCGTTACTTGAAATAGGACATAGGGTAAAAAATTGTTTGTTTATATGGTAAAATGTGACATCTTGAACGTGTCACTTTTTACCTTCAAGATTTTTAGAATCATTTTCTAATGAATAACAAAGAAGGCGAAATTAACCTTATAACTGCTTTTACCTTTGTGATATATATTCTTTTATACCAAGTCCCGTAGCTTGTCGTAAGAGGCGACTAAGGCTCTTGGGACTCTGACGTCGGGTCAGTGCTCAGCCAACAGAGCAATCAAGTTTGTACCCTAGGTGGCTGAATAGGGTGGCCCTCGTCGGCGGGGGTTGTCAGGTCCATAATACGGAAACCCTAACCGCTTACCATAGTGGGACAGCGTGTGTGGAGAGTGCCACGCTTCATGCACGTAAAAGACCCCTTTGTTGACCGCCAAGTAGTGCACCACATAGGCTTAATTTTCTGCCCCTACCCACTTCACCCCTTATCCTGTGGTTCTTCAAATTTACCAGTTCTATGTTTCCCACCCCACCCCAAAATTTCATTTATCATCATTTCATGTTCATTTTATCATCTTTTTCATGTTCATCGCCTGTAAATAACCTATATAGCGTTGCACGGGCGTAACACACCAACTCACTCACTCACTCACTCTTATACCAAAACATTGTTTATCAAAGGGAATTTTTAGGTATATTATGTTATACTAGTACCAGAATTCAGTAGCATAAGAAAGATTTTTTTTTTTGCCAAATACAGAATGTTTTGCTTTGTAATTGACCTTAAAAACATTTCACGATGTATAATATGGATAACCTGTGAGTATTATGCGCGTCAGGCGTAGCAAAATTTATTGTCTGGAACTTTGTTGTCATTTGTATTTCGAACACACGTGAAGGTTAGCACTGCTGGTGGAGTTTAAATTCCCCGAGGTTAGCCCGCTCCGGCACCAACACTTTTGAGTTGGAGAATACATCAAAGCTTTAAATTATCCGTCTAAATTTCAAAATTGTCTAAACCCTAAGGTTCTTCCTACCCCAGACATAGGTTGAATATCTTAGTAATAATTTGGTTCCCCGATTTGGTAGTTTTGGTTATACTGTTCTATGCTTCATATTTAGATCTACATCTCGAAATTGACTCTCAAGGAAGACTTTCAACAAGGCTCTATGACAAACGTGATGACTTCAACTTTCCAATCGTCAACTTCCCCTTCTTGTGTAGCAATATTCCGTCAGCTCCAGCTTATGGAGTTTACGTATATCAATTGATTCGTTACTCCAGAGCGTGCGGGACTTACATCGATTTCCTTAGCAGAGCGACACGTCTGACGCAAAAATTGCTCACACAGGGTTATGTTAATCCTCGGTTGCTGTCTTCACTCAAGAAATTTTACTGAAGACATCATGCACTTATAGACAAATATGGGATTTCGATCTCTCAGATGAGTGCAGATGTTGGTTTGTCATAGGGTGTTGTTTTGTCTTCCTTTACTGGATTTGACACGTTGAATGGACTATTGGCAACGCGACGGGTGTGCTATAGCAAGCAGGAATGCTTACTCTTCCGGAGCACCTGAGTTCACTCTTGTTTCGACTGGAGTTCGCGTTGTTGATTGATATTCAGTTGTTTTGTGTTTCCATGTTTTACGTGTTGTCTGTTTTTGTACCGTTCTTGTTTGTGTTTACTGGTTTAGTCTCTGCCCTTTCGGACTTTTGACATTCGGATACCCCATTGGTACCTCTGCTTCTTCATATTCATACAGTGTTTGGCATTTTCAATATTTTTGGTAGAGCGCCTCTGATGAGTCTTGAATAGACGAAACGCGCGTCAGGCGTAGCAAAATTTATGTCTGGAACTTTGTTGTCATTTGTATTTCGAACACACGTGAAGGTTAGCACTGCTGGTGGAGTTAAAATTCTCCGAGGTTAGCCCGCTCCGGCACCACACTTTTGAGTTGGAGAATACATCAAAGCTTTAAATTATCCGTCTAAATTTCAAAATTGTCTAAACCCTAAGGTTCTTCCTACCCCAGACATAGGTTGAATATCTTAGTAATGATTTGGTTCCCCGATTTGGTAGTTTTGGTTATACTGTTCTATGCTCTTCATATTCATACAGTGTTTGGCATTTTCAATATTTTTGGTAGAGCGCCTCTGATGAGTCTTGAATAGACGAAACGCGCGTCAGGCGTAGCAAAATTTATTGTCTGGAACTTTGTTGTCATTTGTATTTCATAATTATTTTATACTTTTGGTAAAGCGCCTCTGATGAGTCTTGAATAGACAAAACAGGCGTCAGGCGTAGCAAAATTTATTGTCTGGAACTTTGTTGTAATTTATATTTAAGGGTGTATTTCTTTCGTATGTCCGAGATGTTCCGAACACGTTCCAGCGAATGAAGTAGCACAGAACACTCTGCGCGGACGAATCGGACAGTCTGCGGGTTGCACCACTTTTTTAGGTGGTGCAGAAGGAATCAAGATGGCGGAACCCACGATCTACATGTGCAGTCAATGTGGAATTTGCTTTGCAATGAAAGTCACTTATGACAGGCATAAATGTACAGGTATAGAAAACCCACTCTGTTTAATTTTTAGTCGATTGACGATGTATTTGTCGATATGGCTGTCAACATATTTTCATGCAGGAATCAATGAAAGCTAAAAGCTGAGGGACGATCAAAAGAATGGGAAATTCGACCAATTTGTTATGAAAAACTATCCAAAAATCTTTTAAAAAATCATTTTTTCCTCATGAGGACTTGTTTCCCTTGTACGGTGATTGTGAAAAATTATTCTTAACTACATGTACATGTAACGTTACCACCACCCCAGACCACGTGTATCCATCTCCTGTGAAAACTCATAAAATCATGTGAAATGGTCACAATGTGTGTACAGTAATATATAATGGTCCTGGTTTTCTCCAATATATGAGGGGCTGGACAGGGCATTGTCTTATCCCGCCCCCTGTCCTTGTTCTCCAGCTCGTCCCCTTTTTCTCCCTTTTCCATCCCCCTCTTCTCCCTCTCTCCTCATGCCTTTCTCCACCTACTGTCCCTTCCTCCCTGAATGGATGTCTGCCGTCCCATATTATATGAATGGGGAAATTTCAGAAATCCAATTTACACGTCTGCAAAACATGCAAAAACAGCTCTGTCAATTAAATATAATTACATGTTATAGGTTTGTCAGTTCCTGGCCCAAGAGTGGTGGTTTAGTTATAGTCGTCGTCTGTTGACAATTTTAAAAAAATCTTCTTCTCTGAAACTATAGCTACTGAACAGAATTTCTTCAATTTTGATATGATTGATCCTTAGGGTGTCCTGCATCAAAATTGTGTTTGGATTTTTGATTCGTCAAAAACATTGTCGCCGTTTCTAAAATAGACCATGGGGTCAGACTACTGTTTTTGGCTTATGAATAAAAAAGTATATAAGATAGATGAAATCTGATGCACACTATTGCTTCAGCATCAAAAGCTCTACAAACGTCTCAATTTTGTCGAAGTTGTCAGATGATCTCTTATTAGGGTGACTGTTCCCTTAGTACAATGTCATACCCCTCATGAATTATTTCTTGATTTGAGCAATTATAGGCTCCTTGGAACCCTTGGTTAGTAATTGAGAATATGTTGACTATGTTGTTTGGTTCTCACTATACTGTACAAGAGAGTACTTTTAAGTAATTACTTTAATTTGAAGTAAGTTTAAAATTGTATTTTTCAGGTGGTAGCAATGCGTCGGATGACCCTCCTTCTATGCTAACAATGGTTACAAAAACTTCACTAGATGAATTTAATCAAACCCCTAAAGACCAGAGGAACACCATGTTTGAATGCGAGACGTGTAAGAAGTGGTTTTCGGATATGGAGCTTTTTATACACCATAGTTGTATGCTCCCACAAGCTGGTAATTATCTTTAAGTTACAAAGCTAGAAATTTTCCTACATATGAAATTCTTGGTGCCATTGTCAATTTATGTTATGACACAACCACACCCTTTAAAATCATGTTCTTTCTATCACAACCATCATAAATGAAACTATCTAACGATTTTGTCATAATATTTATACATTTTCTGCATTATGCACCATTTTGTAAGTCTTGAGAAATTTCTGTTTTTCAAATGAAAAATTCTTTGTTTGCCGTTGCCTACTGGAGTATTTCTATATTGGGTAGGTAGGTAGGCAAATATTTTTTTTTATTTATGAAAGAAATATCGTTCAAATAATATTGTTAATTACATACATTTTTGCATGAAATTGATAGTTTTGACAATAAAAAAAATTTCCTTCAAAAATCTGAATAAAATTTTTTGGGTAGGGCCAATTTTTCTGGGTAGGGAGGCAACGGCAAACAAATGAAATTTTATTTTAGGCCTAATATTATATTGGTAGGGATGGTTTTTTTCGTACATGTATGTACATGTATGTTTGTTTTAAACATTTGTATTGGTAGGACATAATATGTGCAGTAAAATATCGAATACATTTTTTTTAGCAGAAGAACCAACAGCTTCCTGTAGCACACAAGGTCCTGATTCAGGTACTATAAGTAGTTTTTGGACAAGACCAGCCACTCTTTTACTTATAGATGAATATAAAAAGCGAATGGATCTAGTGAATAGTGGTAAAATGAGAAAAAAGGGGCTTTGGGAACAGATTAGCAAAGCTTTAGTTGAAAAGGGTTATACGATGTCGCCAGCACAAATAGAGGGGAGATGGAAAACTCTTATGAGGGGTTTAAAAAATGTTTATGATCATAATAACAAATCAGGAAATAATCCCAAAAGTCATCCATATGGAAAGGAACTGAACTTTATGGCAGAAAAACCTAATGTATCATCCTCATATGTGGTTTCATCAGGAAGCAGTAGTGCTTCAGATTCTGCCTCTGATAATAAACTCATTTTACAAGTTGAAGGTTCCGGTAAAAGTCCTAAACCAGCAACTGCAACATTTGCAAGTACCTCATCTGTTAATAGACCTACATTGCAATGTGATGGGGCAGGTTTATTGGAGACATATAATGACTCTGACACTGAAACAGAAAATGTTTCTGTTCAAATCAAGAGGGTTAAAACTGAATTTGAGGGAAATGAACAAAAGCCAAAACGAAAGAAACAAAATGAAGTCGTTGATGTTTTGAAAAATTTCATTTCAACACAACAAGAAAGGTTTGATGCAGAATGCCAACGAAAGGAAAAAATGCATAGAGAAAGAATGGAAGTTTTTCAAGGATTTTTAACAATTCTTCAAAAACAAACCAATGATAAAAACAATGATCCAAACAAAAAAGAGTAAACTATATATGCTGTCTTATGTAATGATGCATAAAATGCTTTGTTACAATCAATATTAAGTACATAACTTGATAAGAAGTTGTCTAACTTGAATTATAGTAGACCAACAATTCTCATATGATTGGCATGCATTGTGGACAAGTTATTGCCAAATTTTGACTACCTATTTAGTTATAGATCCTGCAAAATAATTAAACTTTTTTTAGATCAGTGTGTGAAGATTTATTTAAAATTAAATCACCATGTAATGAACAGTACTGTATTAAATGTTAAACATTAAGGGTTAGTTTAATTTCCCAGTTCAAATGTGCATACATCAAGCAAATTTTTTCAAGTTTATTTTAACTTTTTGCTACATGTAGTTCTTAAAATCTGACATTCTGATATAATTTGTCTTACATGCATATACCATGTATACATGTCACTGGTACATGTAGTTCTGTCTTTCTGATCACATTCTTTCAATATTTTAATAGGAAATTAAATCATGTATGACTTAAACTGTACTTTATAAACCTACAAATCCATAGAGGTTCAAAGGAGATGTTTCATTTTTGAATATTTTTTACATCTATATTTTTGTTTGTTTTTGTATGAAATAAATCTTTCTGTATGTTACAGATCAAGATATATGCAAAATATGCATGGAAGAAGACAAAAACGTTGACTGTGCATTTGTAAATTGTGGCCACATGCTTTCTTGTCTTGATTGTGCCAAGAAGCTGAAGAATTGTCCTATTTGTAGGTCAAAGATAAAGAATGTACTAAAGTTATACAAGTCATAAATTGTCTACAAATTTAATGCAGACAACTTGTTTAAAATTTATATCAGTAAAGCCAAAAGTGACATTAAGCACAGATATGTCTTAATACTTTGCTGCTAGATCAAATTGAAACTTAATTGTTCTTACCAGGGGAGTGATGCGGCTTCTTTTTTGTTGCTGTAAAACTTTGTATATTTTTACTATTTTTGTCTGTATGTCAGAGTTACTATACTACGAGATGCTATAGTTTGTTTACTTTTTTATGTAAGATGTACTGAGTTACTGTACCAGAAATTATAGTTTGTTTACTTTTTTATTTATGATGTACTGAGTTACTGTACCAGAAATTATAGTTTGTTTATTTTATTGTTTAAGATGTACAATTACTCTAGTTTGTTTCAATTGTTGAAGCATAATGCTGCCAGGTGAGGAAAAAAATTATATAGGACAAATGAAAATATCCCATGATAAAGAGTTGTTTATAATGAGTTATCTTTTAGAGATATTACATGTAATTTATTAATTAGAGATAAAACTGAAGAATCTACTAATAAAAACATCCCATATTTACAAAATGACATCTCATAAAAATGTCTTAATTATGAAATGTAGGGATATTTACTTTCAATAATGAGGAGAAAAAAAAATATGAAAATAGCATCTCATTATTATGCAACGTTACAGGCTCACTCTTAAATGTTTCATTTAGACACATATGTATTACTTTAATTATTACCCAAAATGTTTTATTACATGGCAACAGTATGCTTCTGTACCATAGAGGAATGGCTCATGTGTTTTTTTTATTCTATATTTTTATTTTTTTTTTTACTTTATGTTAATTTTTTTTCTTGTTGGAAAGATAAATGCAATTGTTATTTTTATTTTTATGTCGCCTGCAACGTGTTGCAGAAGCGACATATAGGGGTTACTTTGGCACTATCCGTCGTCTTGCGTCCTGCGTCGTCGTCCTGCGGCGTCACAAAAATTTCCGTCGCAGTTTTCCAGGCAACTACATGCCACAGCCTCTTGATATTTGGTATGTAGCTTCATTGCATAGTACTGTAAGGTGTAAAGCGATTTTATGCCCGAAAAATAACTACTTCCTGTTTGACGAATACTTAATGTTTTATATATAATGGACATAGATGCCAAATTTTCGTCGCAGTTTTCCAGGCAACTACATGTCACAGCCTCTTGATATTTGGTATGTAGCTTCATTGCATAGTACTATAAGGTGTAAAGCAATTTAATGCCCGAAAAATAACTACTTCCTGTTTGACGAATACTTAATGTTTTATATATAATGGACATAGATGCCAAATTTTCGTCGCAGTTTTCCAGGCAACTACATGCCACAGCCTCTTGATATTTGGTTTGTAGCTTCATTGCATAGTACTATAAGGTGTAAAGCGATTTTATGCCCGAAAAATAACGACTTCCTGTTTGACGAATACTTAACGTTTTATATATAATGGACATAGATGCCAAATTTTCGTCGCAGTTTTCCAGGCAACAACATGCCACAGCCTCTTGATATTTGGTATGTAGCTTCATTGCATAGTACTTTAAGGTGTGAGGAGATTTAATGCCCGAAAATTAACTGCTTCCTGTTTGGCGAACAAATATAGATACGCAGGCGACATATGCCTTCCGGGGAAGGCTCCATCTAGTGTATTTTTCTTGTTGATTAATAATAATTAAACTATTCAAAAATTACAATCAGTTGTGACCTTTTTTCATGAGATTCTTTTATAGACGATATGGAGATGTGGAATAAGTTTACGTGACACAATTCTGACCAACCAGCAGAAATTTTAAATCCTCAACACAAGATGACAAGCAGCCTTCAATGTAGCCCTAAGTTCAAATTATAAGTACCTAATGGAATGTTACATTTTCATGTACCCTCAAGCCATTTTGTACAAGGTTAATATTCCACTGTCTATTTTCTATTTGTGTCTGTCTGTCCGTCTGTGCTTCATAAAGTTTGTCAGCGCAACTCCTCTGAAACAACTGAACGGAATTAGCACAGTTGCATCCCCATCTTTTGACCTTGACCTTGATTTTCTGCTTGAGTGACTTTGACAATATTCAATGCATATAATAGAAATGTTAAAGATTTGGGAAATATAAGTCCTAGGTTAATGAAACTTGGTATGCATATGCCGTAGTAGTAGCTAAGCACAGTTGCATCCCCATCTTTTGACAATGACCTTAATTTCTCAGTTGAGTAACTTTGACAATTTTCACTATTTTTTGTCTGCGATGGTGCCGGCAGGCGAGACATACTTTAGTGTTAACTCTTGTTATTGATTGTGTTTAACTTTTGCCCAGAATGAGTTTGTTTGCACCATGTCAGAATTAAATTTGTACAAATTAAATAATACCTCTCCTTCTTCAATGCATTTACATTAAAATGCATTGAAATAGTAAAAAAGCACAAATGAAGGCAGTTAGCAGTGACCACAACTGACCAGGGAAAAGCCCTTCTCTCCCTCCTGATACATGTATTAGGAAAATCCAATGCAAAAACAGTAAAATAAATGAAAATCTTAACCAATATTAGTAAATCTGGTTTGTCAGATGTGTTTGAACAAAATGAAGGAAATACTAGACACATTTCTAATGAATGCTCAAATACTTGGGAGGCGTAATTTATCCTGAAAGAAAAAGACAGTGAAGAATTTATTTAGTCATACATGGATCTTGATAGTTTAATTGACATAATTGGTTCTCACATCTTAAAGATTGCGTGCAATGTTATCTCTTTTTGCATTTCCATTCAAATCATTCTGGGCGCATGCTTCAATACCAGGTGCAATGTCATTATTTTCGTCAAAATAGTCCATCATTTCATCTTCATTTATTATGCAAATGTTGTGCAGAATACAACAAACAATGATTAGGTTCACAGTTGTTTCAATTCTGTGTGTGTCAACATACTGCAGCCGTCGAAATCTACCTTTAAACAATCCAAACGCACGTTCTACAAGTACCCTTGTAGTTGACAAACATGTATTGAAACGGCGTTGTTGTGGACTAAGATGGCCATTATCTCTGTAAGGAGTCATTAACCAATTCCTGATTGGGTATGCTGCATCCCCAATAATATGAGCTTCGCCACATTTTTCAAGTCCTTCCTCCCATAGATCACATTTTCTTAGTACCCTTGCATCGTGACAACTTCCCACCTCCCCAGCAACTACATGGGTGAATCGCATATCCTCGCGGCAAACAGCTTGTAAAATTACGGAATGGTATCCTTTCCGATTAACATATGTTTCTGGATGGTTTTTTGGTGCCTTGATTTTGATATGTGTCCCATCGATAGCACCCAAGACATTGGGGAAATTTGCTTTCTGTGCAAAACCATCAATAACTTCTTGTCTCTCATTCCCTTGAGGCCACAGTATAAATTTCTCCTTTAAATGATTCAAAAAAACATCAAACATACGATCTCTGCATCTTACGACGGATGCTTCCGCAATGTCGAACCTGTCTGCAATACGATTCAATGTTTCTTGGCTTGAGATATACCAAAGAATAATTAGTAATTGCTTGTCAATTGATATAGGTTCTCTCCCTCCTGTCCAGCTTGGAAGAAGCTCTTGGTAAATTGAAATATTACCGCATATAATTTCAAATGTTGTTCTTGATACACGAAAAAAGCGTTTAAAATCATCCAGGAAATACAGAGGCACAACTTCTTCAACATAGCCTTCTATCTTACTTTTTTCCTGACGAATTCTGAAATAAATAAATCCGCAATTAAAGCATTGTTTGTTTTTTTAGGTTATTTTATTGTTCAGTAACAGTTTTTTATTCAAACGAAAATCTTAAAGATTCATATCCGTAGGACAGGGGGGACCCCCCCCTCTCCCCTTTTGAAAACAAAAAAGCACTTTTCAACTTTATATCATTCAACGGACATTTAAACTAGTATTTTAGCCCTTTATAGCTGATTTTACCATAAGACATTCGAACGCTAAAAACCAAGGCCCATAGGACTTGTACATAGACTGTAATATTAATAGTTTAGAAATTTTAAACACACTATGTTTTATAGTACACGATAACAAAGTAATGCAAATTGTGATCATGTTGTTACCGGAGACCTTTCAATCGTCAATGACCCAGAGGTTATCAATTTCTTGAAAAAAGGACCAAAGTTTAGACCACCTACTAAAATTAATTGGAATTCCTGCCTAAATTGTATCAAAACTTCCCTTCTCTCTTATTGCAAATCTTGGATCAGGAGAGAAGGGGCCGACTCAAAATCTCTAGACCGTTTTATTAATAAATTTATGGCAATTGTTCAACTCAGAATTAGCCAATTTCAAAATTCATTTGTAGATTTTAGGCCTAATACTTACCTTAATAGAATAAAGTCAAAAATCCGTTTACTTGGTTTGCGATACGTGTTTGTTCCCGCCGACAAAGCAGCTAACAATGTCGTTGTGGTATGAAGAAAGTATTACCTTGAGGTTTTAATGCACGAAATAAAAAATTCGAACACTTTCGTTCCCGTGCATTCGACAGAATCAGGTATCATTGACGATCATATCATAGCGACCACAGCACTTCGAGTTGCCCCGACATACTTTAAGTTACCTACTATGTACTGGATACCTAAATTGCACAAAAATCCATATAAATCTCGTTTTATCTCTGCTTCAAGTAAGTGTTCTTTAACCCATATTTCCAAAGTTCTATCACTCACTTTAACTACTATGAAGGAATTTATTATTCAATACTGTGAAAGGGTATTCGAAAACAGTGGAATTAATTATTTTTGGAGTGTAAAAAATTCTCTTGATGTTTTGGACAAGCTTCGTGCTTTTGAAAATACTTTTCATACCGTTGATAGTTACGATTTTTCTACTTTATATACTAACCTTCCACATAATCTGATTAAAAAGAAATTTGAATATTTGGTTAAATGGTGTCTTGACAAATCTAAAAGTGATTATATCTGTTCTAGAGTTTCAAAATCATTTAGTAAATCATTTTTTAGTAACGAGACTCAAAAGGGTTACATCAACTGGACTGATGCAGAAACTATTACTGCTCTAAATTATTTGTTAGATAATATTTACATACGTTTTGGCAAACAAATTTATCGCCAAATTATTGGTATTCCTATGGGTACTAATTGTGCGCCACTTATAGCCGACCTTTTCCTATACTGTTATGAATCACAATTTATGGCTAAATTACAAAAAGACCCGAACAGACAGAACCTAATCGAAACTTTCAATTATACTTTTAGATATTTAGATGACATTCTTGCACTCAACAATCCTTCATTTTCTAATTTTATTACAGATATCTATCCTTCTGAATTAACCTTGAACAAATCTAACGTCACCGGTGATAGATGTCCTTTTTTAGATTTAGATTTAAGTATTATTGACGGAAAATTACATACCAAAGTATATGATAAACGTGACGACTTTACCTTCCCTATTATAAATTTTCCTTTTCTTGAAGGAGATGTTCCACTAGCGCCGTCATACGGGGTTTACATTTCACAGTTAGTAAGATATGCTCGGATCTGCAGTTGTGTTTCTGATTTTAATAATAAAAACCGTTTTATTACTGAAAAATTATTAAAACAAGGTTATCGATACCACAAATTAGTAAAATCTTTTTCTAAATTCTTCCACAAGTATCGATCTCTTATTGAAAAATTTAATTGTACACGTCACTTTCTTATAGTGAAAGGAATATCACATCCTGTATTTTATGGTAATGTTTTTTATAAAGCTCACAAATTTAAAAGCAATCCAATAGAAATGAAAAATTGGCTTCAAAATTTATTACGGAAAGGATATGAAATGAATATCTTGGTTAAATCTTTGAATTTAGTGTTTTTTGGCAGAAATATTGAAAACTTAATACTCGCTTTAAAACTTCCATAAACGTTTTTACTATTGTCATTTTTAAGCATTATAGCGATCAAGCGTGTCGGTTTTGTGTGATGACACTTCACTAAATCATTATTGCTTGAAGTGTTGTGTCGGATTTAAAATCGATACGTTTGATTTTTTTACATCAGTCGATTGATGATTCTCAGCTAGCTGTCAGTAACAGCGAGTGTTCTATAGAGAGTTCCTTTACCGTCCTTTTGTTTGTTCTTGTTTTTTGTCTTAGGTTCTCTCTAGTAGAATTGGACTTTGATCGATTTGATTTTTATTGTGTGTTTAGTTTTTGTGCTTTGTCTAGGAATATTGATAGGGGGAAGGTTGGGCCCAAAAAACTAGTTTAACCCCGCCACATATTACATGTGCCTGTCCTAAGCCAGGAATCCTTGACAAAGCTTTCGTTTGTGCTTGTCTTTTTGATGTTTTCTGTTCCTTGTTTAAGAAGGGGGTCTATCTGTGACTATTTCAGGGCTGGATTTGAATTATATGCATCTTATTTAGACCATGGGCCAATTGCATAACCGCGAGCAGTGCCAAATGGCCTCGTTGAAGGCTGCTGGCGGTTGTCCATTGTGGTTTTTCTAAATTGCCGTTTAATTGTGGGCTGTGTCGCGTACACTTATTCCACATCTCTTTATTTTCTATTTAACTTTTAGATTTGAAATACTTTTATGTAAATATGATATTAATAAGTTGTTTTAAGTGCTGATAATTTTTTAATACGTGCTAACACACGGATCTCCAAGATTGGAGGTGAAGAAGAAGAATAGAATTGGTGTATAAATATTTTTTAAGATGTCAATAATAATTCTTGATTAATTGGTGATTAAACATAGAGTTTGTAGATCGTTTTACGATCATATTTCAATCTCGGGCGGCGATCGTTATTAACATGATCTCGGGAATCCACGTCTCTGACTTTTAAGTAATGATTTCATGAGAACTGCGCGAGTCGAACCTTTCTATGCGTAAGAAAAATAAAATCTAATAATAAAAAAATCAGTCTGCTTAGTTAATAACTTTTCATAAATATTATAATTGTGAGTAAAATTACGTTGAAGCAACAACAATTGTTGCCACAGTAACAGATTCTTCCAAATCATTAGAATCATCGTCGTCCTCCATGTCCAATTCTGCCGACAGGAATATGAGCGATAGGTTATCCACCATATTGTTTTTGTTCGAAACGTACTAAAGCATTTCATTGACCTAGGGCACACAGGATGTTCGGAGTGTGTTCGGAACAGTCCAAAGAAATACACCCTATGATATATTGTAATATGTGTCTGAGAACATCTGTAGTTAATTTTGTGGCAGGTGTTAAGAACGTCCTTGTTATCTTAACAGAATTGCAAAGGAAAACACTATACAAACGTTGATCCATTTATTCTTTACATTAGTAACATCAATAATATCATATCAGTCAGTGGTTAATTTCAGTAGCAAATCTGACCATTAAACAAAACAAACTTTATATTTAAAAAGAATCTTGTAAAAGAAA
This sequence comes from Arcuatula senhousia, assembly GCA_963971305.1. Lineage (NCBI taxonomy): Eukaryota > Metazoa > Mollusca > Bivalvia > Mytilida > Mytilidae > Arcuatula > Arcuatula senhousia. The sequence goes on from OZ020306.1 coordinate 59,026,707, forward strand.
ATCTGTGTCTAGAATATTTCAACATCTAGAGGATTTAGAATTTAGGAAACTGAAGAGATTGCAAAAAAGGAAGAGTAATATCCAGGAGGTGCAGCCAGCAGCCCAAGAAAACGGAATTAGCTGTAACAACTGAAAGTGAAAGTGACTCAGAAGATGAAGACAATTTGATAATTGAAGAAAATGGAGAATAAACTGATGAAAAAAAACAGGACTCTTTATGTTACAAAGTATGGGAGGAAAGCTACAAAATTTCCGAAAGTGTGAGCCATTGCACAGTTTATGCAAAGGACAGCTGTATATAATTTGTGTTTACAATTTTGAAATGGAATAAAATTAAAAATGTGAAACAAACTAGACAAGTAGTCGTACAATGTACTATGAAAATCCTAGACAAATTTCATTTAGCAGCATATTCAAACATACTAGAATAATGACTGAACACGATTGCCGGTTTGGTGAGTTATGCACGACTATAAAAAGAATTATAGTTGCATGTCCTACTAACATAACACATATTGCATGTCTTATACACATACTGAAAATATCTGAAAACATCTGTACATGTTTATCCATCATAATATTGGTACTCTACATTACTATAAGTACACCAATATTAACATGCATACCTGTATTTGAACATTTGAAATTAGTGGGTCAAATTTTTTTCACAATTGGAAGAGGGGGGATCTTAAAATATCCTTACATTTTAATAGGGGGTTCAGAAAAACTTTCAACTTACAATTCTAAATGACCAGCCCCCCTCCCAGGTAAAAAATGATATGTCCCTAATAGATCTCGGAAGTGCACAACAAAACTGTTGTGCTAAATCCCGTGTTTTGATATGAAAGGAGCTCTGACGTCCCACGGCAACAGCTTGCTGGAAAAATGCCGAGGACGTCAGAGCAATTATTAAGGGAATTTACCTCAGAAATTGGTTCACCCACATCTTTGCTTATTATTACTGCTAACATACTCCTATTATACTGTTCGGGAACTTTCTCACAGCTTGAGTATAGGTTTCGAAGTGTTGTAACACTAAGCGCAAATAATACTACAGTGAATCTGAACTTCGTAAAGTTCGTTTAGAAAAGACAACAATGAGAAAATGTATCATGAGACTTATCTAGCCTCACCGGACCCAAATTTTACGAATGGACACAATTTCGAACGTTTATGTTTGTAGCTTTCGCCGTTTCTTAATTGTGCTAAATAAATTGATAATAAATCAATCAATAAAAACCCAGCTTGATTGCTCGTGTTTTCTACCCAGAAAGAGTTCATGCGCATTTCGGAGATATTGCAGACGACGATAAATATCTTCATAAAAGATGCAAAACAGTGGGTTTACGGTTGGAAAAACTCAAAGAAAATTGTAGAGGTAAGTGTACTTTGTCTCATTTTGAAAAATATGGAAAGAAAAGTACCTCCTGATTCTATTCATATATAAGAAGCTTGTCATCTCTATCAATTAAACCCAAAATAAGACTTTTTTTTACAACCCTGTTGAGTCCCGTGCGGGGCCCGGGTGGCGAATAGGCCCGCAGCAGTGCCTAGCTTGTCGTAAGAGGCGACTAAGGGTCTTGGGATTCTGACCTGGAAAGAGTAGGCAAGGTATAACTCATCATGTTGAAGCTGTGTATCAAATTTAAAACCAATCAATCCAGTAGAAGCAGAGAAATTGAACCGGACGGACAGACGGACAAGGTGATTGCAATATAGCCCCCTCTCTAACGAGTGGGGGTATAACAACTGAAAAACAATTAGCAACGGGAACAAAAGAGTGAAATCATGTGCCCCGGAAAAGTTAGCTGGCTCTGTCTGTTTGTTATATAGCATAATTCATCGTGATACATGCAAATATTTTTTTTCTTTTAGAAATGAACACATATAAAGTTGAGAATGTCATAGATTAATTGATTATTGCTACAGGTCCCGAAAAGCAAAGCACAAGAAGCCGATGAGCCTGAGCCAAACAGTGCAGAACAAAACAAAGAAAATATGCCCAATTCAATAAATGTTAATTTAAATAATTGACAAATGTTTCACCCTTTATTATTGCGAAAACAATCAAATGTGTAAGCGGAGTTGATTTTCCAAAGGTCACTAAGCATCTTCTAGTCGAGTGCGCTGAACAAGCAAAAACAAAATGACAATTTCATCTTTTTGGACGTTCCAGTATCTGCTGAAGCTCATCGATCACTGAATCGTTCGCAGGGTATCATTCGAGATAGAGATCAAAACCTTGCTGATTTATCAGAGCAAGATATCTGCTCTGAACTTGTATCACAGAGTGTAATCGAAGTCAAAAGGATCACTAAAAGAGACGACGACAAAGTTATTTAATTAAATACTTACCTAACAATTTTCAATTTTACCTAATAAACCATTCTTCCTTGCAAATAGCTTTAAACAAATTAAACAGCATCTACCAGCTTACCACAACCTGGTCCCAAGAAGAGGAAGATTAAAAGCTCTTTTTGAGAAACCATCGGAAGAACTAAACAGTATCATCACGTCAAGACTATACTTTAAATAAAAAAATCTTAAAGCAGAAGAGATTTTTGAAAAATGTAGCGCCGCAAACCAATCGACCCAACTAAGAAAGGATCTATAAAGATAGAAACAGTAGATGACAGTCTAAAGGACTTATAATTTTGGATAACAAGATTTTTTAAGATGTTGAGTTGTTGAGATGAGATTTGACCTAAAATTAATTTATATTTACAGTTTAGTACAATATGGTCCTTTGTTAACTCGTATTGGATTGTTATTTTTCATGAGACTTCACATCCATATTCACTTATTAATACTATGAATCTGTTCTTTTTTCTATTTCTTGGAAATTTGAATAATCATGTATACTACACTGTACCTGTTCAGCATGTTGAGTTATTTTTTTTTTTTGGTATCCTTACATGTAATAAGGTAATATTTTACTATTTATATTTGATATATAAGACAAAAAAATTGAATACCAAATTTATCAGTTTTATGTATTAAAACTTCACATTTGTCAGAACAATGCATACATCAAATAATTTATCAAAAGTACAACATGTACAAAGATGATCAAAATGCAAGAAAAAATGTAAGCGTGGTACATGTAGCAAGTCACTGACTGTACATTAAAAAACAATTAAATCATCATTTAACATGTGCATACTTTGTATATTGATACAATGTACTTATAATACAAGGCAACATCTTTTGTTTGTCCTACTATCTGTTTTTTGTTTTATGTGCGGAAATAGGTCTTTCTTTGATAATCTAGGGATTTCTTTGTATCTTATGTATTGTATTTTTATACGACCTCAAAATTTTTGCGATCGTATTATGTTATGGCGATGTCGTTGTCGTCGTCGTCGTCGTCCTTGTCGTCTGTAGACACTTTGGTTTCCGTGCAATAACTTTAGTTGTAGATAACCAATTGTTATAAAATTTTGGTATGATGTTTATAACCACTAAAGGAAGGTTGGTATTGCATTTGGGGTTTCTGGCCCCTACCGTTTAAGAAAAAGGGCCAAAAGGGGCAAAAATGGGTACATTGACAAAACGTTTGTAGAATGTTTAATTTTCATCCGATTTTGATCATTCTTTTTTTATTATATTCCTCAATAAATTCTGTCAATAAAATGTATCAATGGCTTTGATGTATCTTGTACTGTTACATTGCTACTGGGGGTCAAAAAGGGGCCACTCCCGAAAAATTGACTTTTTTATTTGTGGTCCGATTTTCAAAATCTTTTTTTCATTGGAATCCTTGTGAAAATCTGTGCCTGCGTTTTCAATCAGATTTGCAATATCTCTTACCGTTTTTTAGAATTTAGGGGTCAAAAGGGCCAAAAACGCCGTTTTTAAAAGTTTGTCATTTAAACCAAAAATTAAGTTGTAGTGGGCCTGCCAATTGTTATGAAGTTTTAATATGATGATTATATCCACTAAAGGAATGTTGGTTTTGTATTTGGGGTTTGTGGCCCCTTCTGTTTTAGAAAAAAGAGCTAAAACGGGTGTATTGACAAACCTGTTGTAGAATGTTTATAAATTGTATCTATTTAATGTGTCAATGATTTTGATATGTACTTCACCATTACATTGCTACAGGGGGGCTAAAGACAGGCCACGCCCATAAAGTCAACTTTTTTATTTGTGGTCCGATTTTCAAAATCTTTATTGGATTCCTTGTGAATATTTCTGCCTTATTTTTTAATCGGATTTGCAATATTTTTACCGTTTTTGAGAAATTAGGGGTCAAAGGGCCAAAATTGTAAATTAATACATGTATATAAATAAGGCTTTTTGTATTAGATGTTGATGTGAATATAAATGTGTAAAAATGCATTTTTAAGTCCACCACAGGATGCATGTGTCAAAAAGCTATGTAAGTCCACCAGTGCCACGCTTCATGCACGTAAAAGACCCCTTTGTGGACCGCCCAGTAGTGCACCACATAGGCTAAATTTTCCGACCCTACCCACCTCTCCCCTTTTTCCCGTGGTTCTTCAAAATTTACCGGTCCTTTGTTTCCCACCCCATCCCCATATTTCATTTATCATCATCATTTCATGTTCATTTTATCATCCTTTTCATGTTCATCGCCTGTAAATAACCTATATAGCGTTGCACGGGCGTAAAACACCAACTCACTCACTCACTCACTCACTCATGTGACCAAAGCAATGGACTATCCATACTGGACCTCCAATGTACAGGGTTCAACTTGTTGCGGTCGTATCATGCTGCGCTCGGCATAGCTTTTTATTAGTCTTTGGCCAATGCAAGACAGCCAGCAGTGACCTCTGGTCATGTTGAAGACTGCTGGCTGTTTTCAGATGTGATTTTTTAAATTGCGGTTAACGTTGGTTGTGTCGCGTACACTTATTCCACAAATCTTTATCGCCTATAAACTGTGTGTAAACTGTAAATGTACCATAAAAATCTGAGTGTAAACAAATAAGAAAATAAAGTTAGGCTGAAAATGCACATTTCAATTAGACCCATGTACATGTAGTTTAAGCATCTTTAGGAACAATGCAAGTTGTAAAATTACATATCATAAAACAGCAAAAGATAATGTGTGTACATATTTTGGTTTCGGTACTATTCACAGTATTAACAAGAATTTTGTAGGTTTTCCCTAGGCCTATAATTCTTTCTATATGTAACCTCTTGCTTGAAATTTTTCTGTCTTTAATGAGAACTTTCCCACTTATCCTGTTTCGGTTTTTTTAATGTTGGAATGTTTACAGTCACATCTGCCCTTGCAAATAAGTCTTGTACATTAAAGCCCTTATCGGCCATTACACTATCTCCTGGGTCACAAATACTGACAAGATTTGAACGCTCCACAATCGAGATAATGAATCAGCGAAAGTATTGTTTGAAGTATTGATATAAACAGCTCTAATTTGACAATTACCTATCGTAGTCCAATACACTATACGTCTGAGCATTGTCAAAAACTTACAACTCTTATTATTATGTAAAAAAAATGAATATAAGTTTAAAATTCTTTTAACTGAATTATTAGAGATCATTCAGCTTAAATATATTTATGTAAGTATTATTAGAATATAAGTACGAACTAAAATAATTGTTGTTAGGTTATAATGGTTTTTAATTATTTCTTTTGAAGGATGTACAAGAACATATATTCCAATTCAACCTCTGTACAATTTTGACCCCATGGAATCATTATACTTGTTGTCTTTTACCCCCGTGCGGGAACCGGGTGTGAAAAGAATAGTCCCGCAGCCGCCCGTGAAGCTTGTCGTAAGAAGCGACTAAACGGGTCAACATGTTTGCCGTGTGTTGCGACCTGTGTCGGGGGAGGACGGGATCCTGGTCCACGTATGTGGGCTTTGGCCCTTACTTCTAGACAGGCGGTCAGATTCGGCTCGGTCTGATCAATCGGCTGGTCACACCGAGCCCTGTAAAGCACCTTCTCGTTTATAGAATTTTTAACTTGATGTCAGTTATGCTTTACAGAAGGCGGTGGCTCATGGGTCAATCGTGTGGATGTTATTCTGGAGAGTTGTATCGCCGGGTAACCCCCGGCACGATGCTTGTCTCCCTAAAGGAATACTCTGTGCGAGTATGCTGTCCTTGTAACCCTGGTGCTTTCAACAGGAGAGCCGTTGTATAACATCGCTCTTGTTGGCGCTCCATGGCGGGCGGGGAGCAAGGCAGTGGAACTCTCTTCTCTCATCATGGCTTCCCCAAAAAAACAAGCAACAAGTTCTAGTGAAAAGTATAAACGAAATATTTCATGTAGTGATAGTGATGATCAGGATGCACCAGCTTCTTCAAAACGTCAAAACACAATGAATGATAGTTGGCCAAAGTTTATTGTACTTTCAAGCAAAGATGCCACTCGTCCTTTGACAAAGGTTTCGCCCTTTGTCATTGCGAAAACAATTAAGGGTGTTACCGGAGGTGATGTTCCCAAGGTTACGAAACTCCGATCCGGTCACCTCCTAGTAGAGTGTGCCAAACAACAACAAGCAAAAAACATCTTGACAATTTCATCCATTTTAGAGGTACCAGTTTCCGCTGAAGCTCATCGATCATTGAATCGTTCGCAGGGTATCATTCGAGATAGAGACCGAAACCTTGCTGATTTATCAGAGCAAGAAATATGCTCTGAACTTTCATCACAAGGTGTCTCACACGTTAAAAGGTTTACAAAAAAGGAAGACAACAAAATTATTAAATTAAATACATACCTTATTACATTTAATTCCGCAGCTCCACCAAGTTACATTAATCTAGGTCTTTTCAGAGTGTCCGTAGACATATTTATTCCCAATCCTCTCCGTTGTTTTAAATGCCAACGTTTTGGCCACGGGAAGGCCACCTGCAACGGGAAGGAAAATGTGTAAAGTGCGCTGAGGAAGGCCACTCGGATTTCAACTGTACGAAAAATCCAAAATGTGTTAACTGCAGTGTTGATCATTTTTCGTCTTCAAAACAATGTCCCACTCTTCAACGTGAAAAAGAAATCCAAAAACATTAAGCAGAAAAGAACATTACCTACCAAGAAGCTCGTCGTCAAGTCTCTATCTCGAGTGATACAGCACGATCCATGTCTTACGCGGAGGCTGCTAAACCCTCTAGGACATATGGTTGGCAAACCATGTCACTTGGCCTGAGGGTGAAATAAAGCCCCGTACTTGCAACACCAATGGATGGATGTTTGGTGCTGACTGTTTCGTGGATGATATCCCAAAAAGCAATATCAAATACGCGAGGCCTTGGAAGGAATTGTGTGATAATCATCCCCCACCACGTAAGTCAACAGCAGGTCCAAACACTAGGAACCTATTATTTTTCTGATACGGCCATTTCAGTCCATTTTTTTCTGGTTCAGATTATTTCAGATTTCAGTCGTTTTTCAGATCAAAATCAACTTTCCCGGTTCAGTCTTGTTCAGTCCCCTGAAGACAAAATCAGACAATATGAATGGGAACTTGTTCAGACTCGTTCAGTCCATGTCAGATCTGTTCAGTCATTAGGTGAATTTTCTTGTTCAGTCCTGTTCAGTTATCTTTCAGACTTGTCCAGCTTGAATAAAAAGTTGGAGTTATTTCCCTTCGATTAGGAAAGTCAAATTAATTTTATTATGGATGGACAGTAAAACGTGAGTACGAGTTTGATTGAAATCATAGAAATAGAGAAGCTTAATACAAAATGTAAATATCTGATTTGTAAGAATCGGAAGCTACATCGCAACACAAATACTTTAAGCTCTAATTTATAATCAGTTATAATTTCATTGTGATGCAAGTTAATATACAGTTACATTATTGCCGGTAATTTCTGCTTGAAATGAACAAAGCGGCTGTGTATCTTTAAAATTGAAGACAAATCTATATTTACGACGAATACGCAGTTTTTTTGCGGGTTTGACAGTTAGAATTTCTTTTTTTTCAGCACGAAACATTTGATTTCGCATGGGACCCGATCTTTTTCCCCTACATGCAATGCAAGAAAGTTTTGTTAACGTTTATATTGCCAAATTGAAGCCTGAAATTATTTTTTTCCAAGGTGTTGACCAGACAATTTTTAAAAAATCAAAGACTAGAATTATAAAATTTAATAAAACAAATCCCTTTCCCCCAAACTCAAAAGTTCCGTGCCTTACTCAATAAACATGAGCATTCCGGTAAACCCCATGTCGTTTTTTTCCCTGTCCAAAGCCAAAGGGGAGTGATACAGCCGTGAATAATTTATTTCCTTGATTAGGTTCAGCAGGTTTTTATTAGAGTTGTATCTCCCCCGCATGAAGCTAAATTGCCCATCCTCTATACCCCATGATATCCATGTTAGGAACGAGAGATGCGGTTATTTGGGACGAACTATCCGTCACACTGTATCCCGGAATCATAGTAGCAACCGTTACGGTTAGTGTCTATCATCAGGAACCAGTAGTTGAATTTTGGCGGGAGTCTGGAGAAGTAACTTTAAATCAGCAAGTGTTTATTCTTTTGGATATGCAATAATATCGGCTATCTAGTGAGTATTTATTAATATATTTATACATAGGATTAGGGTATATTATCGCCTTATCCTACAATGGCGCTGCGACCAATGAACTAAGCTGGGAAATAGATTTGAAAGTTGGTGGAGACGTGAAGGTCACGCGACATGCTGAAATCGTTGATCTTTCAGTTTTGTGAGGTTTACACACTGAAATATTTCAGATTACACGGACATTAATTTTGTTATATGATTTATGCAAAGATTATTTTGATTTCTCACATTTCATGGTTGTGGCCTTCACCATGTTCACCTACTCCTTGTAATAGACAGTGCTTGATAACTTTTATAACATTTCCTGAAATCAAAGGCGGATCAAGGACTGGCGTACCGGGCGCACAACCACCCCCCCCCCGGTTGAACCAAAAAATTTGGTTAGGAACTGTATGAAACAAGAGGTCTCAGAAGGGTTTTTTTCCGTTTGAAAATTTCTGGATCCGCAACAGGAATTTACTCATTTATGCAAAGCTTTCCATTGAAGCCTGTTTTAAACCTCTTTGTCAGTCATTTTTGTGACAAAATGAGCACAGAAGAATTTTCAACATGGCATAGACCTGAATATTAAACATATTTATACAGTGTAATACAGGTCTATGATTGTTCTAACATGGCCCCATTTGCAAGTCTTTTAGCCAAAAAAGCCTAAATTGCTATGTTACCCTACCAGTGCTCAATAATCGAACCACAGACCGCCCATTTGAAATATGCAAACTTTTCAAACACTTGTGTTAGAAGTTTTACACTTCTTTGTTGTAGAAATGGAAAAAATAATCATTCGGACCAACTGCTACCGAGGTTCAGGGGTGCATTAACTACTCTGCCAACAAAATTGTAGAATTTCACAGTATTTCCATGGTAAGTAAGTAAGTGAGTTGGTGTTTTACGCCCGTGCAACGCTATATAGGTTATTTACAGGCGATGAAAAGGATGATAAAATAAACATGAAATGATGATGATAAATGAATTATGGGGGTGGGGTTGGACACAAAGGACCGGTAAATTTTGAAGAACCACAAGAAAAGGGGAGAGGTGGGTAGGGGCGGAAAATTTAGCCTATGTGGTGCACTACTTGGCGGTCCACAAAGGGGTCTTTTACGTGCATGAAGCGTGGCACTCTCCACACACGTTGGCCCACTATGGTCGGCGGTCAGGGTTTCCGTATTATAGACCTGACAACCCCCGCGGACGAGGGCTACCCTATTCAGCAACCTAGGGTACACACTTGGTTGCTCTGTGGGCTGAGCACTGACCCGACGTCAGAATCCCAAGACCCTTAGTCGCCTTTTACGACAAGCTAGGCTCTGCTGCGGGCCTATTCGCCACCCGGGCCCCGCATGGGACGTATTTCCATGGTTAAACAGTGATTGGGATTATTTTTTTTAGATGGGACTATGTCCCCAAGTCATTTCAATTCAATGGGCCATTAATATAAATCTATGGGACATTTTTTAATAATAACCTGAAAGTAAAAGAGTTTAATTAATCAAGCCATGATATAAGACCAATATTGTAATAAACATCTATTAACTCATAACTATGTCAATGAAAATCAGGTTAGAATCAACTTCATTTGCAGCCTTGTCATTATCACTTTCAGTAGGGGTGATTTGGTTTGTGGGTTTAGCAAAATTAAGGGGTTTTTTTTTGCTTTGGACCATTTTCAATTTCTTAACTCTATTTCATTTCTTTTAGGTGGCAATATCAATACTGATTCATATTTTCCCGGCTTTGCACTTTTTAAAAGATGTTCCCAGGTTTCTTTCAATTTTAGTAGTTTTTGGCTCATTTTGTGAAAGGCAAAAAATGCAGAGAAAGTCTAATATTTACACCTGCGTTTCATTCCCCGACTCAAAGCATACCCCCAAAAAGTTGTAAAAACTTCGTGACGAAAAAAAGGATACCAGCTCAATTAAACTTTTTAAAAAATCCCCCCGATGTCGTAATTATCTAGGGGGAGTTAGGAAATTACCCAAGCTTACACGGAAATGCAATGTGTGGCCATGGTGCGGTACACAAGACACTCAATGCACCATTTTGAAGGGTGATGTGTGTATGCCGCATGGCACATGGTAATCCCAATCACTGGTTAAATTTTATGGACGTCTATTGTACGAACACATAGAGCTTTTTCTTGTGCTTTTTAGCTCACCTGACCCGAAGGGTCAAGTGAGCTATTGTCATCGCCATCCGTCCGTCGTCTGTCGTCCGTCCGTTACTTTTTCAAAAATCTTCTTCTCTGAAACCACTGAATGGAAGTTTTCAAAACTTGGTCCAAGTATTAATTAGGGCATGATGTTTAAAAATTGTGTTCGGCTTTATGATTTGATAACAAACATGGCCGCTGTTACAAAAAATAGAACATAGGGTAAAATCACATTCAAAGACTTATAACTTGAAAACTAGAACAGATAGAAAAAATCTGAAGGATCTTGGGCTCTTCAGAATCAAAAGCTCTACAAAAGTCTCCATTGGGTCGAAGTTGTCAGATGACCCCTAATAGGGGTTATGGCCCTTTTAAGGTCAAAAATAGCGTTTTTTCATGTTTTTGTCCGATAGAATGAAAACTATTGCAGATAGAGAAAAGCTGTTGCCTGCTAAAATGTTCAGCTCATCAAGCTCTACAAAAGTCTCCATTGGGTCGAAGTTGTCAGATGACCCCTAATTGGGGTTATGGCCCTTTTAAGGTCAAAAATAGCGTTTTTTTCATGTTTTTGCCCTATAGAATGAAAATTATTGCAGATAGAGAAAAGCTGTTGCCTGCTAAAATGTTCAGCTCATTAAGCTCTACAAAAGTCTCTATTGGGTCGAAGTTGTTAGATGACCCCTAATTGGGGTTATGGCCCTTTTAAGGTCAAAAATAGCGTTTTTTCATTTTTTGCCCTATAGAATGAAAACTATTGCAGATAGAGAAAAGCTGTTGCCTGCTAAAATGTTCAGCTCATTAAGCTCTACAAAAGTCTCCATTGGGTCGAAGGTGTTAGATGACCCCTAATTGGGGTTATGGCCCTTTTAAGGTCAAAAATAGCGTTTTTTTCATTTTTTTGCCCTATAGAATGAAAACTATTGCAGATAGAGAAAAGCTGTTGCCTGCTAAAATGTTCAGCTCATCAAGCTCTACACAAGTCTCCATTGGGTCCAAGTTGTCAGATGACCCCTAATTGGGGTTATGGCCCTTTTAAGGTCAAAAATTGCGTTTTTTCATGTTTTTGCCCTATAAAATGAAAATTATTGCAGATAGAGAAAAGCTGTTGCCTGCTAAAATGTTCAGCTCATTAAGCTCTACAAAAGTCTCCATTGGGTCGAAGGTGTTAGATGACCCCTAATTGGGGTTATGGCCCTTTTAAGGTCAAAAATAGCGTTTTTTTCATTTTTTTGCCCTATAGAATGAAAACTATTGCAGATAGAGAAAAGCTGTTGCCTGCTAAAATGTTCAGCTCATTAAGCTCTACAAAAGTTTCCATTGGGTCCAAGTTGTCAGATGACCCCTAATAGGGGTTATGGCCCTTTTAAGGTCAAAAATAGCGTTTTTTCATGTTTTTGCCCTATAGAATGAAAACTATTGCAGATAGAGAAAAGCTGTTGCCTGCTAAAATGTTCAGCTCATCAAGCTCTACAAAAGTCTCCATTGGGTCGAAGGTGTTAGATGACCCCTAATTGGGGTTATGGCCCTTTTAAGGTCAAAAATAGCGTTTTTTTCATTTTTTTGCCCTATAGAATGAAAACTATTGCAGATAGAGAAAAGCTGTTGCCTGCTAAAATGTTCAGCTCATCAAGCTCTACACAAGTCTCCATTGGGTCGAAGTTGTCAGATGACCCCTAATTGGGGTTATGGCCCTTTTAAGGTCAAAAATTGCGTTTTTTCATGTTTTTGCCCTATAAAATGAAAATTATTGCAGATAGAGAAAAGCTGTTGCCTGCTAAAATGTTCAGCTCATTAAGCTCTACAAAAGTCTCCATTGGGTCGAAGGTGTTAGATGACCCCTAATTGGGGTTATGGCCCTTTTAAGGTCAAAAATAGCGTTTTTTTCATTTTTTTGCCCTATAGAATGAAAACTATTGCAGATAGAGAAAAGCTGTTGCCTGCTAAAATGTTCAGCTCATTAAGCTCTACAAAAGTTTCCATTGGGTCCAAGTTGTCAGATGACCCCTAATAGGGGTTATGGCCCTTTTAAGGTCAAAAATAGCGTTTTTTTCATGTTTTTGCCCTATAGAATGAAAACTATTGCAGATAGAGAAAAGCTGTTGCCTGCTAAAATGTTCAGCTCATTAAGCTCTACAAAAGTCTCCATTGGGTCGAAGTTGTTAGATGACCCCTAATTGGGGTTATGGCCCTTTTAAGGTCAAAAATAGCGTTTTTTCATTTTTTGCCCTATAGAATGAAAACTATTGCAGATAGAGAAAAGCTGTTGCCTGCTAAAATGTTCAGCTCATTAAGCTCTACAAAAGTCTCCATTGGGTCGAAGGTGTTAGATGACCCCTAATTGGGGTTATGGCCCTTTTAAGGTCAAAAATAGCGTTTTTTTCATTTTTTTGCCCTATAGAATGAAAACTATTGCAGATAGAGAAAAGCTGTTGCCTGCTAAAATGTTCAGCTCATCAAGCTCTACACAAGTCTCCATTGGGTCGAAGTTGTCAGATGACCCCTAATTGGGGTTATGGCCCTTTTAAGGTCAAAAATTGCGTTTTTTCATGTTTTTGCCCTATAAAATGAAAATTATTGCAGATAGAGAAAAGCTGTTGCCTGCTAAAATGTTCAGCTCATTAAGCTCTACAAAAGTCTCCATTGGGTCGAAGGTGTTAGATGACCCCTAATTGGGGTTATGGCCCTTTTAAGGTCAAAAATAGCGTTTTTTTCATTTTTTTGCCCTATAGAATGAAAACTATTGCAGATAGAGAAAAGCTGTTGCCTGCTAAAATGTTCAGCTCATTAAGCTCTACAAAAGTTTCCATTGGGTCCAAGTTGTCAGATGACCCCTAATAGGGGTTATGGCCCTTTTAAGGTCAAAAATAGCGTTTTTTCATGTTTTTGCCCTATAGAATGAAAACTATTGCAGATAGAGAAAAGCTGTTGCCTGCTAAAATGTTCAGCTCATCAAGCTCTACAAAAGTCTCCATTGGGTCGAAGTTGTCAGATGACCCCTAATTGGGGTTATGGCCCTTTTAAGGTCAGAAATAGCGTTTTTTCATGTTTTTGCCCTGTAGAATGAAAATTATTGCAGATAGAGAAAAGCTGTTGCCTGCTAAAATGTTCAGCTCATTAAGCTCTACAAAAGTCTCCATTGGGTCGAAGTTGTTAGATGACCCCTAATTGGGGTTATGGCCCTTTTAAGGTCAAAAATAGCGTTTTTTTCATTTTTTGCCCTATAGAATGAAAACTATTGCAGATAGAGAAAAGCTGTTGCCTGCTAAAATGTTCAGCTCATTAAGCTCTACAAAAGTTTCTATTGGGTCGAAGTTGTCAGATGACCCCTAATTGGGGTTATGGCCCTTTTAAGGTCAAAAATAGCGTTTTTTCATGTTTTTGCCCTGTAAAATGAAAATTATTGCAGATAGAGAAAAGCTGTTGCCTGCTAAAATGTTCAGCTCATTAAGCTCTACAAAAGTCTCCATTGGGTCGAAGTTGTTAGATGACCCCTAATTGGGGTTATGGACCTTTTAAGGTCAAAAATAGCGTTTTTTTCATTTTTTGCCCTATAGAATGAAAACTATTGCAGATAGAGAAAAGCTGTTGCCTGCTAAAATGTTCAGCTCATTAAGCTCTACAAAAGTTTCCATTGGGTCCAAGTTGTCAGATGACCCCTAATAGGGGTTATGGCCCTTTTAAGATCAAAAATAGCGTTTTTTCATGTTTTTGCCCTATAGAATGAAAACTATTGCAGATAGAGAAAAGCTGTTGCCTGCTAAAATGTTCAGCTCATCAAGCTCTACAAAAGTCTCCATTGGGTCGAAGTTGTCAGATGACCCCTTATTGGGGTTATGGCCCTTTTAAGGTCAAAAATAGCGTTTTTTCATGTTTTTGCCCTATAGAATGAAAATTATTGCAGATAGAGAAAAGCTGTTGCCTGCTGAAATGTTCAGCTCATCAAGCTCTACAAAAGTCTCCATTGGGTCGAAGTTGTTAGATGACCCCTAATTGGGGTTATGGCCCTTTTAAGGTCAAAAATAGCGTTTTTTTCATTTTTTTGCCCTATAGAATGAAAACTATTGCAGATAGAGAAAAGCTGTTGCCTGCTAAAATGTTCAGCTCATTAAGCTCTACAAAAGTTTCCATTGGGTCCAAGTTGTCAGATGACCCCTAATGGCCCTTTTAAGGTCAAAAATAGCGTTTTTTCATGTTTTTGCCCTATAGAATGAAAACTATTGCAGATAGAGAAAAGCTGTTGCCTGCTAAAATGTTCAGCTCATCAAGCTCTACAAAAGTCTCCATTGGGTCGAAGTTGTCAGATGACCCCTAATTGGGGTTATGGCCCTTATAAGGTCAAAAATAGCGTTTTTCATGTTTTTGCCCTATAGAACGAAAACTATTGCAGATAGAGAAAAGCTGTTGCCTGCTAAAATGTTCAGCTCATTAAGCTCTACAAAAGTCTCCATTCGGTCCAAGTTGTCTGATGACCCCTAATAGGGGTTATGGCCTATGGTTAGGAGTGTTGGGACCGCATTTTAGCTCCGCCTAATCAAAGATGTCAAAGGAGCTACATTATTGTAGCTAATGTATTCCCAACTAAAGAAACAAAAAATATTGCAATAATGTCAAAAATGTTTGATTAAAACCAAATTATCAAGCACTGGTAGTTATCGATCTACTAACCCATAACCTATAGTAGATCATAGTATACAGGATCTAGGCCAACACTCATTAAAAAAGTTCGTGCAGCAACACACACAACATATATAGTGCTTATATTATACACTCAAACAGCTGTTAATCATGTTAATTGTCTCTAGCCTATGAAGTGTTATGTTATATGCCATAACAATATTTAGAAATGTTCAATTGAATACAAATCTTGTAGAAGATGAATTACACTTTTTTACCGTATGTACATGTAACATCTATGAAAATGAACGTAAAGATTTATTTGCTTTAATATAAAAATTTTGAAAATCTCTCAAACAAAAATAAATTTATTTGGCTCATGTCAGCAGAAGATGAAGATTCAATAAAACTATTACTTTAAATAACATTAACCTTTCATTATCTGACATTAATTTAGGATCAGTGTGTTTCCTCAAGAAATATGTCATGGGGCTAACAAAAATTGTTGTTTGTTTCTTTCTATTTCCCCTTTAGTTTAAATACCTTATTTAATTAACACAATTGTTTTATTATATCATTTTCATTACTATTGTGATTATTCTTTAATTATAATTTTCACAATCATACAAATGTTTAAAGTTTACTTATTTCGCTTACATTTAACTTTGTTTTAATGTACAGTTGTTGGACAAAAATGAGTTCCCACTGCAAAAAAGTCCCTATATATTCAACTAAAAACAGAAATTTTCCACAAATTATTGTGGCAAAAGTAATGGACTTACTTCGATAAAATAAATTGCGAAAAATGCAGAAATATCTGAAAATTAATTATTTATTTTGCGGGTAATTTACTATATTTTGTTTTCTGAAAGCAACCGGTATAAAACAAATACTATTTTTGGTGGTTTTATTTCAGTTATGTTAATATAGCAAATTTCGAAGTTCTTTTTTATTTTGTGTTTACCTCGTGAGATATAAACGATGACTGTAGATACAAATGTGACCAAATAAACAATTAAAAATCAAAGGAATCTACATCTTATGCAATTTATTTCATCAAAATCAGTCCAATACTTTGGTGACAATAATTTTTTGAAAAATTACGATTTTAGTTGAATATATAAGGACTTTTTTGCAGTGGGAACTCATTTTTGTCCAATGACTGTACATATTTAAATTTATATTTAACATGATTTGTGATTATATGCTCAATATTGGGCGCAATGATTTGCTAATAAAAATCTTGTATCTTGTATACAAGACAAAGATGAGTATAAACTATAATTAGACACAATGTACATGTACACATGTATACACACTCAGAAAAATTCACAGTGTGTGTTAAGGATGTATTCTTCTGATGTTTCAGTCTCCTTGAAATCTCGTTTGTGAATAGTTTTTATACGACCGCAAATTTTTTGCAATCCTATAATGTTATGGCAATGTCGTCGTTGTTGTCGTTGTCGTTGTCTGTGGACACTTTGGTTTCCGTGCGATAACTTGAGTAAATGTTATGAAATTTTGATATGATGTTTAGTACAGCTAAAAGAAGGTTGGTATTGTATTTGGGGATTGTGGCCCATACCGTTTAAAAAAAAAGGCCAAAAAGGGCTAAAACGGGTGTCTTGACAAAACTGTTGTAGAATGTATATTATTCATTCTTTTTTTATTGAATTCATCATTAAATTTTGCACCACTATGGTTTGCGGTCAGGTTTTCCGCATTATAGCCTGACGACCCCGCATCTCTCGATGTCAGGGCTGTCCCATTCAACCACCTGGGGCACACATCCAAGTTGCTTAGTGGGCAAAGCGGCCTGACCCGATGTCAGGTTTCTGAGCGCTCTTTAGTGGACTTTTACCGACAAGCTTAGCGCTGCTGCGGGCCTATTCGCCAACCGGAACCCGCACTGGTGTACAAACGATCTCCTATTTTAAGGTGGTGTCCATATATCATATATGAATTAAATTTCTATACACATCTGTACATAACCTATGAAAGAATTTCGACACATTTGATTAGGCACCGACCATTTGATTTTCTGGGGGGACTGGGATTTAAAAAAAAATATTCTGGCTCTGATTTTTGGCCAAAAAAATAGTCTGGCCAGCTTATAGGTCGAAAAAAATAATCTGTCCCTCATTTTGCGCATTAGAAAACAAGAGATTTTCAGAACAAAATTTTCTAGCATTGAGTGTATGGGAAAAAAAATAAGCTGGCCTGCGCAGCGGTCGAAAAAAAAATCCGGCTCGGGTGAAAATCCCAGTCTCCCCCTCCCCGAAAATCAAATGGTCGTTGCCTTAGTTTACCAACCAGCAACCACGTAAACACACTACTATTTAAAGTGCTACAGTTTCACCAATATAAGACTCGTAAGAGACGCTTGTACCCGAAAGTAGAAATTGAACAACGGATGCTAAGCGATGGCATTCCAGTAAAACAGAACAGACGGACGTTTATATCTTCTGACGCTTTCTACTGAGAGATTGTCGGTTCTTGGCCAGATATCTTGCTCTGGTAATCCTGCTTGATAGATGACAGTGGCCCCGGGACAGTTGCACTCGTTCTTTTGCCAGAGAAATTTGGAAAATAACCTTCCAATCCGGCTTAATTTATCGACTGAAGACGGGTTTGAAACAATTTGTTTGCCTTTTGCACTAGGTCTTCTGTAGAATTAATCGCCATTCATTAAAAAAAAACTTTCTTGGTAGTCTTCATAGATTTTGAACAAGACCTCATTTTGACAATAATGCTGAACGTTGACGTTTGAGACCACACAAAATAACCAAATTAAACAATAAGTTGAAATAACCAAGTAAAACAATATGTTTTTAATTAAATCAACACGTCAACAAAGTTTCAAGTCATAAAATGGATAATTCGTGAGGCCGATTTGTTTTTCTCGGAAGAGCGATGGCGGACCTCGAAGAAAGCACCTAGATTTTCAGAAAAAAAAAATTTTCTCGGAAAAGCGATAGCGGACCTCGAAGAAAACACCTTGATGTTCAGAAAATGCATTCTTGGTAAAGCGATAGCGGACCTCGCCGAAAGCACCTAGATTCGGAAAAAACACTTGCCTATCATGTGCCGGCCTTTCTATCATAAAAAAAAATGAGTCGCAACAAAATCTACATTCATTATAATTATGTTTTCGCTACTTTTCCTTCAAAAAGCAGTTCTCTTTTTTATTCAAATTTATTAGTTAAAATATGATTCATGGTTTAGAAAATTTCAAAAAACCATACAAATGCAGGGAGTGACAAATAAGTCTCACCTTTGTACGTTTTGCTAGATCCAAGGCTAGATCACCCTTTAAATAATATGAATTTTCCGTTTTGATCCTTTGCAGTATTAATCTGGCGTGGTGTTCCCGAAGCTTTCCTAAGAAAAGCCATAAGAAAGGTTCTTAGACAGACTTACGGAAACATCTAGGAATGACTTAAGAAATACTTAGGGGTGTTTTCGAAGTATTCTCAGTAACTTCTGAACTCAGGCAATCCTAACTATAATTTTATTATAAAACGGCAGGTATCAAGGCACGTCTATGCATTTCAATAAATATTCAATTATTACTTGTGTTACCGTAGTTTTTATTAAGAAATTAAAACTGTGAACATATGAAGAGGGAGTTGGTGCATTTAAGTATCAGAATACACGTACGGCTTATTGATTTTGGTAGTTACAATAAACATGTCAAAACTTCTTGCACAATAAACATTTAAACTCATCATACCAATTCAAAGGAATATTTCACAGATACAATGTACCATCAGTTTTATAGATATTAATTCCTTTTATACAAATTCATTTTTACCACAGGACTATTTTTACAAACTAAAGGAGCTTGATTAAAAAAAAGTTTTTTTTACTAATTCAAAGATTAGATTAATCAAACGCTCAAGACTGCGCGCTTGTATATTTAAATGAAATTAAATAAACCATTACTATTTTTTTCATTCATTGGTTTAATAAATGATAAACATTCACATATTTCAGTTCTTGTTTTTGTTTATGTTTTATTTTTTTTTCCAAAAAATGTTTGTGCGACATACAATTTTAAAATATGCAATTCGTATTCACAATTTGCCTCCATGTAACCCTAACTGTACATGCATTCGATAACTTTTAAATCGTTTGATTTTAATAGAATATCTATAAAAAATGTCAAGTTTAAGTATACTCTGTGTAATTTCAAATGCATTAAAAATATATGAATGGGTTTTTTTTTATACGACCGCAAAATTTTTGCGATCGTATAATGTTATGGCGATGTCGTCGTCGTCGTTGTCGGCGTCGTCGTCGTCTGTGGACACTTTGGTTTCCGTGCGATAACTTGAGTAAATATTGACCGAATGTTATGAAATTTTGATATGATGTTTGTTACCACTTAAGGAAGGTTGGTATTGTATTTGGGGGTTGTGGCCCCTATCATTTTATAAAAAAGGGCCAAAAAGGGCTAAAATGGGTGTATTGACAAAACTGTTGTAGAATGTTTATTATTCATTCGATTTTGATAATTATTTTTTTATTGAATTCATCATTAAATTCTGTCAACAAAATGTGTCAATGGTTTTGATATATATTGCACTGTTACATTGATACTGGGGGTCAAAAAGGGGCCACACCCAAAAAATTGACTTTTTTATTTGTGGTCCGATTTACAAAATCATTTTTTCATTGGAATCCTTGTGAAAATCCCTGCCTGCTTTTTTCAATCAGATTTGCAATATCTCTTACTGTTTTTGAGAAATTAGGGGTCAAAGGGGCCAAAAACGCCATTTTTAAAAGTTTGTCAATGCAAATAGTTTTATACCAAAAATTAAGTTGTAGTGGGCCTGCCAATTGTTATGAAGTTTATATCGTGTCTGACACGAATTACCATAAAATTTCTAATATATTGTCGCTGAAATTTCCGATTGTTAAATTCAAAATTGATGAAAACACCAGGTTTCTTTCCTTGTAATGCACATGGTCGATATTCTCGGTGATAGATTTGGCTTCCTTGTTCGAACGTTTTGGTTTTGAGTACTTTTCGTTTTCAACTATTTTGGATTTTGACCTTCCAATGTTCTGGTTTAAATGCTACTGATGAGAGGTTACTCCTTGAAATATCGATATATAGCATATCCAAATTAACCGTTTATACCCGCGTTTTGGTATTTGTAATTTTGAAACCACTGGGCGATAACCGCTGCTGGTGGACCAGAGGTCCCCGAGGGTAATCACAAGCCTGGTAGTCAGACTTGTCTGACACGAATTACCATAAAATTTCTAATATATTGTCGCTGAAATTTCCGATTGTTAAATTCAAAATTGATGAAAACACCAGGTTTCTTTCCTTGTAATGCACATGGTCGATATCCTCGGTGATAGATTTGGCTTCCTTGTTCGAACGTTTTGGTTTTGAGTACTTTTCGTTTTCAACTATTTTGGATTTTGACCTTCCAATGTTCTGGTTTAAATGCTACTGATGAGAGGTTACTCCTTGAAATATCGATATATAGCATATCCAAATTAACCGTTTATACCCGCGTTTTGGTATTTGTAATTTTGAAACCACTGGGCGATAACCGCTGCTGGTGGACCAGAGGTCCCCGAGGGTAATCACAAGCCTGGTAGTCAGACTTGTCTGACACGAATTACCATAAAATTTCTAATATATTGTCGCTGAAATTTCCGATTGTTAAATTCAAAATTGATGAAAACACCAGGTTTCTTTCCTTGTAATGCACATGGTCGATATCCTCGGTGATAGATTTGGCTTCCTTGTTCGAACGTTTTGGTTTTGAGTACTTTTCGTTTTCAACTATTTTGGATTTTGACCTTCCAATGTTCTGGTTTAAATGCTACTGATGAGAGGTTACTCCTTGAAATATCGATATATAGCATATCCAAATTAACCGTTTATACCCGCGTTTTGGTATTTGTAATTTTGAAACCACTGGGCGATAACCGCTGCTGGTGGACCAGAGGTCCCCGAGGGTAATCACAAGCCTGGTAGTCAGACTTGTCTGACACGAATTACCATAAAATTTCTAATATATTGTCGCTGAAATTTCCGATTGTTAAATTCAAAATTGATGAAAACACCAGGTTTCTTTCCTTGTAATGCACATGGTCGATATCCTCGGTGATAGATTTGGCTTCCTTGTTCGAACGTTTTGGTTTTGAGTACTTTTCGTTTTCAACTATTTTGGATTTTGACCTTCCAATGTTCTGGTTTAAATGCTACTGATGAGAGGTTACTCCTTGAAATATCGATATATAGCATATCCAAATTAACCGTTTATACCCGCGTTTTGGTATTTGTAATTTTGAAACCACTGGGCGATAACCGCTGCTGGTGGACCAGAGGTCCCCGAGGGTAATCACAAGCCTGGTAGTCAGACTTGTCTGACACGAATTACCATAAAATTTCTAATATATTGTCGCTGAAATTTCCGATTGTTAAATTCAAAATTGATGAAAACACCAGGTTTCTTTCCTTGTAATGCACATGGTCGATATCCTCGGTGATAGATTTGGCTTCCTTGTTCGAACGTTTTGGTTTTGAGTACTTTTCGTTTTCAACTATTTTGCATTTTGACCTTCCAATGTTCTGGTTTAAATGCTACTGATGAGAGGTTACTCCTTGAAATATCGATATATAGCATATCCAAATTAACCGTTTATACCCGCGTTTTGGTATTTGTAATTTATATATGATGATTATATCCACTAAAGGAATCTTGGTTTTGTATTTGGGGTTTGTGGCCCCTTCTGTTTTAGAAAAAGGGGCCAAAAAGGGCTAAAACAGGTGTATTGACAAAACTGTTGTAGAATGTTTATTATTCATTAGATTTTGAAAATTCTTTCTTTGTTGAATTCATCATTAAATTCTGTCAACAAATTGTGTCAATGATTTTGATATGTATTTCGCCATTACATTGTTACAGGGGGCTAAAGACAGGCCACGCCCATAAAATCAACTTTTGCATTTGTGGTCCGATTTTCAAAATCTTTTTTTCATCGGATTCCATGTACACAATTTCCTATTATTTTTTATCGGATTAGCAATATCTTTTACCATTTTTGAGGAATTTGGGGGTCAAAGGGCCAAAATTGTAAATTAATACATGTATAGAAATAAGGCTTTTTGTATAAGATGTTGATGTAAATATATTTGTCAAAAATGCATTTCTAAGTCCACCACAGGATGCATGTGTCAAAAAGCTTTGTAAGTCCACCATGGGCTTCATGTGACCAAAGCAATGGACTATCCATATTGGGCCTCCAACGTACAGGGTTCAACTTGTTGCGGTCGTATCATGCTGCGCTCGGCGTAGCTTTTTATTTAAGCAGGCCAACATATGAATGGGGTGGGTATAAAATTTGTACTCTAAAGTACTTAGAATCCCCCCCCCGTCATTTGTAAGTACTTTGAACAATGTTGAATGTAGCTGTCTGCATAAAAATTTTACCCGAAAAAAATCTTTGTAAACGATAAAAAATCAATATTTACACGAACAATAAATCTAAATAACCAATGCTTAATCTTCTATTTCTTCCACCATTCAAGTTAAAGTGGACTTTTTTATCATTGTTTCCCTTTACATATAGGATCAATTAATAACTTGTTTACTGCATTACGTATTCATAAATTTAATCTTTACTTTTTCTAACTATTTAAATGATTTTTTAATATGGAAAAAAAACTTTGTAGATTTTTTTTGTAAATAAATAAAAAAAAATGCAAATCTATGAACACATTGCCACCTTAAACTTTTCATGTTTATTTCTAAATCTGGCTCAGGCCGGTCCTTTGATCTGCAATACACATCCAATTAATCTGGAATGTTTATCGATAGCTGGAAAGGTAAGCTGTACTTTATTATGTCGAACGAGCTGCATTGTTGCTATCATTGTCACCGACAACAAAGAAGATAGTCCAAAATAAAATACCTGATCAGGACTTGTAGAAAAGAACAGTAACAGCAGTCTAATACATGTATCAAGCTATTTTTTTATTATCCGCTTCTTGTCAAAATCCTACATGATTCATTACTAGCGGTAAAGCATAGCCGGTAACCCTTTTCCCCCAGAAATAGTTTTAAGGTGGCACATTTTGCGGCGTTTCTTTCAATTCTATGCTGCATGGACCCAATGTTGCATTTGCATTTGCCCCTTTGTATTTAACACTACTAAATTAAAAGAGTTTTGATCAACATAATATATTTATTAAGATAAACAACATCCATTACAATGTTTTATAATCTTGTTTTACCGTGAAAGCCTCAGTAGTCTGTCTCTCGGGAGACAGATGTTTTCTCACCACCTGTCTTTGCGGGGAAGTTTTTTTTCGCAGAAGCCCTCACCCGCTCCCCCGGGAATTCTCAGCAGAGACATCTGCCGCCTGTTTATCTAAAATTGTTTAAAAATTAAGAGTTATTACTTGTAAATTCTTGGAAATTCTTGTATAGAAAAGTAATGAATTTTGAAGATCTTTAAAAATAAGTTTGTTAGACTAAACAACAAGAACACTCATAGAACGATTAACTATTGGTAGCGTCCTGATTTTATGCCTTGAGTAACATCACTAATATTTTCAAAGCAGGAAATAGATGGTCGACAGGGATTTAATTGCTACATACACGCTTTAAATTATAATGTATTATATATGTCATTCATGTCATTGATGACGCATAATGCAACACGTATCTGTTTTTCGCAACATGTATAAAAATATGGAGCCCAGAAAAATAAAAAAGGTAAATTAACCGTATGTGCGCTACACCTTAAGTGATGCAATATGTAACATTTATTCACAACTCCTAATAGATCTATATCACACAATTAATTTTCATAAAACTTGCAATAATGAAGTGCATATGGAGGTGTCTGAGAGTAAAAAAAGACTTTTAAAGAAGAATATTAAGTTATAAGACAAGTGTGTGCTCACTTCTCTCGAGAAATAATAATTTTGATTAGCTTATGTCTACTTAGATTTGGTATGATTAGATTGGAAGGGGTCCTATAGTAGAACACGAAGATAGGTCGATCTTTCATGACAAGTTCTTAGTCAATGCATCCATATAAAACAATGTGATGTTTGATTGTATTAAGTGTTTCTACCACTTTTTAAATTATTGTTATACAAAACGGAACGCATAAGAAGTATGTGTACATGCAATAAAGACTTTCATTCTTGTCAAGTGCATGCATTTTCCTGCGTTAAATGTTAAAAGTAAAACTGATGATTTTCTAAAACTGTACCTCAGGTACGCGTTTGGCTAATTAACCTGCTACCTAGACAGACATACAGGTATTAAATAATATACATGTCGTTCACAATAAACATCCTGTCTACTGCCTGGTCACACACAGCAGGACACCCATCAAGACATTTTCACGGCAGTATTGCGTAACTTGTTAATTTACAAATGCGTCTAAATAATGATTAAATAACATAGACTGGGCTCAGGGACGGACCATTTAACTGAATTTAAAAAGGGGGGTTATTTGATGTTTTGGTCGGAAAAAATATTTATTTTTAAAGGTAAAGAGACAAAATAGTTTATTATTTATTCTTCATTAGCATAATTTTATATTGCAGAAATACCCACTGATGCCAAAATATTTTGTTCAAGATAAATTTATTTCCCAGAAATAAATAAGTATACAAAGCGGAAAATATAGCGATTCGCTGGAAAATTGTAAAAGCGTAAAGGTATTTTAACTATTGATTAAGTCTTGGGAATTATAGACCCGTTTTAATTTCTTAAGAGAACCACAGACTTGTAATTTTACAATTAGAGACAAAGGTTATAATTAGAACCATTTATCATATAGAAAGATACATTTAACACGGAAAAGAAGTTTTTTTCATTGCTTTAATAGTTTGTATGTTGGCTAGAGCTATATTTTACGCTTGTGCGTCCGTGCATCCAATCATCGGTGTATCCTTAACACTTTGGTGATCTTGAATACTACATAGTGGATGCCAATGATCAATGATGATATTTCAATTACTAGATTTGATTTGAATAGAAACTCGCCACCCACTTGAAAATAGGTCAGTCACTGTGTCCTATATTTTACACATGAACGACTATGGCTTATTTCTTTGTTTACTTAATGTTCGATGCATGTTTGGAGACAATAATATTTAAACACTATAGGTGTGTACTGCTACCGCCCACTTAAATTTAGATCACGATCACTAAGAACTTCATGTTTGAGGGGGTGGCGATATTTCAAGTACGGGCGGTTCACCCATCGCTCATAAACACATTTTCCTTCTAGTTTCTTTTATTATTTGTAGTGGTTTTTTTTCTCCAATTATTATTAATGACATGAAAATTATAAAAATAATGATTTCCGAGTTTTAAAATTGATATTAAAAACGTAAGTGTAAGAAAGGCATATTATAGCCTTTTATTTGCAAAATTTCACCCATGTGGGTCAAGCAAATAAAAACAAACATAATTATGACAAAATTACAATACATATGAATTAAACAATACAAATGTGAGAACATTTAATTATATCTTATGCATGACGATGTTTAAATATAATATTGATTAATCTTAATTTTGAACAACAAATATCAGCGATTTTAAGAGCTTGTGTCAGAAAAGTTTCTTTCATTTTTTAAATAGAAGATTTTTCCAGGTGGCTTTACGAATGCATGTGAGTTATAAATTTGTGGTTCTGGTTCTGATAGAAAAATATGTGAAAATAGAAATAAAAAAACCATACTCGGAACTCGCGCATTCGGTGTGGCTTGCTAGGTTATAACAGATTCTATGTACAAAGCATTGAAAGCATAATAATTAAATAAAAATAAAAATAATCTCGTCTTTGCCAAAAACTAACAAAATGAAAGACAGTAAATAAGGGACCGTTATAGATTGTTACCATCTATTATTTCCTGCTTAAGTTTATGACAGTTCAAGACAGAAAACACAAATCTGTCGTGAACTAATATTTCCTGCAGCAATTCACAACAGTGCATAACAGTTAGTGGATATCTTGTCAAGAACTGCCTTTTACTATGGCAATGATGGACAGTGCATAATTGGTCAAGAAAAATTGTCAACTGCTGTGCAAAATTGTTACGGACCAGGACAGTGATAAACAATACAGGTAAAATTGTTAACTACTGCCCAAAATTGTAACAACTTAGGACAGTGATTAACAATCCAGGTAAAGTCTGTCACGATCTATGAGAAACTGTACCAATGTCGGACAGTGCAGGCCAATGTAGGACAGTGCATTATAGGCGGAAGGTAATCACTGTCACAAACTGTCATTGATTGTATAGGGTGATAATGGTAATTCACTGTTGTTTGGCAGTAGTTTCACAGTAAATAGCAGTGTAAGGCAGTAAAAAAATGACTGTGTCTGGTATAGACAGTACATTTTTTGGTTCATAGTGATGAGATATACTTATGCACCCAAACATCGCGGGTTTTCCATTGATTTCTGACTCACTGTTTTTTGATTGGATGTCTTTTTAGAAAGTTCTAAGATCAGCAAGAATGCATTGTAATCTATATTCATTTATTTATAGTAACAACATATATACATTTATTTATAGTTAAAATTGAAAATCAATCAACTTACTATAACTATGAATTATTATCCTCGTTTAATTCCCAAACATATTGTCAAATTTTCAAGATTATACTATTTATTCTCTATATTTTGTCTTTTGACACAATCAAATTAATTCACTTTTAATTTCTTTGTTGAAATGTTTCACTTTGAATTGTCAGTATTTGTTATATGGCTTCCTATCGCCTTTTCGACCTTGTTTAAATTTGCCGGACTAAAAGTCTTGGTTTTGCTGTTTATCGTGTTCTTTGATAAATAGTTCGTACTTTTCGTTCCATTTTTGATTTATTGCGTTAAGTTCGCTTATACATTTGGATTGTTCACCTCTCTGCGTGCTAGTGCACGTTCCAATTTCATCTTACAATTTACTAGAAATTTCTTCTGCTTGGCTCGTCATTTTTTCGCAGAATTGTTCACACGAGTTCGTTATTTATCAAATCGTTTATTTCATTTCTAACATCACGGATGCTACCCATGAGGTGGCCTTTGGCTTCTCCGGATCCGAAGTATGGAGTATGGTTAATGTTAACCTTCAAAAATGAAGGATTTTTTCTATATTCTTTGTTGTTTTCTAACGTATCAGAAAGTGTAGCGACATGCTGACGTTTACGTAGAATTTCGTCAATAGTTTTTAAGTTGTTTTAAGACTTTTCTTGCAGTTCGTTCAATTGTTTCTGTTTAGTTTTTAATCCAAGTTTTAAGGACACTGATTTCCGTCTAAATTTCAAAATTGTCTAAACCCTAAGGTTCTTCTAGGGTTCTTCCTACCCCAGACATAGGTTGAATATCTTAGTAATAATTTGGTTCCCCAGTTTGGTATTTTTGGTTATACTGTTCTATGCTCCATATTCATACAGTGTTTGGCATTTTCGGTGACGTCTGCTGCGATGAACTCTGACGTCGTCCTGGCTGTGAGGGTCGCTGCTGTCTATTTCCAGGTTGATCAGCAGATGACGACCTTGAGGAAGACGATTGACTCTGTTTGGCAGAAACAGAAATTGATGGGGGTTAAGGATTAGAAGCTTTGGTTGGAGCTCCAAATCCAGCCCAAGATGATTTACGTGGAATTATAAACAAATCCTCATCGACCATTGAATCATTATTTGGACCTGCTGTTGACATCCAATTCCATCCAAGGCCTCGCGTATTTGATATTGCTTTTTGGAATATCATCCACAAAACAGTCAGCACCAAACATCCATTCATTGGTGTTGCAAGTACGGGGCTTAATTTCACCCTAAGGCCAAGTGTACATGGTTTGCCAGCCATATGTCCTAGAGGGTTTAGCAGCCTCCGCGTAAGACATGGATGGTCCTGTATCACTCGAGATAGAGTCTTGACGACGAGCTTCTTGGTAAGTAATGTTCTTTTCTGCTTTAAGTATTTGAATTTCCTTTTCACGTAGAAGAGTTTTGAAGACGAAAAATGATCACCATTGCAGTTTACACATTTTGGACTTTTCGTGCAATTGAAATCCGAGTGGCCTTCCTCAGCACACTTTACACATTTTTCCTTCCCGTTACATGTGGCCTTCCCATGGCCAAAACGTTGGCATTTTAAAAACGGAGAGGATTGGGAATAAATATGTCTACGGACACTCTGAAAAGACCCAGATTAATGTGACTTGGTGGAGCTGCGGAATTGAATGTAATAAGGTATGTATTTAATTTAATAATTTTGTTGTCTTCCTTTTTTGTAAACCTTTTAACGTGTGAGACACCTTGTGATGAAAGTTCAGAGCAGATTTCTTGCTCTGATAAATCAGCAAGGTTTCGGTCTCTATCTCGAATGATACCCTGCGAACGATTCAATGATCGATGAGCTTCAGCTGAAACTGGTTGGTACCTCTAAAATGGATGAAATTGTCAAAAGGTTTTTGGCTTGTTGCTGTTTTGCACTCTACTAGGAGGTAACCGGATCGGAGTTTCGTAACCTTGGGAACATCACCTCCGGTAACGCCCTTAATTGTCTTCGCAATGACAAAGGGCGAAACCTTTGTCAAAGGACGAGTGGCATCTTTGCTCGAAAGTACAATAAACTTTGGCCAACTATCATTTGTTGTGTTTTGACGTTTTGAAGAAGCTGGTGCATCCTGATCATCACTATCACTACATGAAATATTTCGTTTATACTTTTCACTGGATCTTGTTGCTTGTTTTTGGGGGGGAAGCCATGATGAGAGAAGAGAGTTTCACTGCCTTGATCCCCGCCCGCCATGGAGAACCAACAAGGGCGATGCTGTTATACAACGGGTCTCCTGTTGAAAGCACCAGGGTTACAAGGACAGCATACTCGCACAGAGTATTCCTTTAGGGAGACAAGCATCGTGCCAGGGGTTACCCGGCGAAACAACTCTCCAGAATAACATCCACACGATTGTTCCATGAGCCACCGCCTTCTGTAAAGCATAACTGACATCAAGTAATAAATTCTAATATTACGGAAAGAAAGTTTGAAATAAACGAGAAGGTGCTTTACAGGGCTTGGCGTGACCAGCCGATTGATCAGACCGAGCCGAATCTGACCGCCTGTCTAGGAGAAGTAAGGGCCAAAGCCTACATACGTGGACCAGGATCCCGTCCTCCCCCGACACAGGTCGCAACACACGGCAAACATGTTGACCCGTTTAGTCGCTTCTTACGACAAGCTTTACGGGCGGCTGCGGGACTATTCTTTTTACACCCGGTTCCCGCACGGGGTTTTTTTTCATGGAAAGCGTTGGATGTCTCATAGGAATCCCCTATACCACTTGTTTGATCGTAGTCATTAACGATAAAGTCCGAAATACAAATGACAACAAAGTTCAAGACAATAAATTTTGCTACGCCTGACGTGCGTTTCGTCTATTCAAGACTCAACTTGTCCTGTTTGTGTGCCGTTCGGTAATCACGGTATTTTCCATAGCGTTAAAACAACGAAATATTAATTTTATTCCAAAATAAAAACCCTAGGCTAATTGGCAAATAGACTATTGATGTAAAAAAGGCATTCAAAAAATCTCACGGGAGAGGCAACATACCCTAATTCGGACAGGGATGTGTGCCCCAGGTAGTTGAATGTGGCAGCCCTGACATTAAGAGATGCAGGGTCGTCAGGCAATAATGCGGATAACCTGACCGCAAACCATAGTGGTGCACCGTGTTGGAAAACATGTCACGTGCGAGGTCACGTGCCTCGCACGTTAAAGAACCCTGCTGCAGGTATCGGTAAGAGTAGGACATGTAGGATTCCCATGCAGGAGGCTAAATTACCCGTCCCTACCCATCACTCCTTTTTCCAGTGGCAGTCAAAACACTCCTACCCGATTGGCCTTGCACTTCATCATCATTTCATGCCATCATCACTTTCATGCTCATCTCCCGGATATAGCCGAAATCATGCTGCTTGGGGGTAAAGCAATCACTAACTAACCACTAACCCCAAATTCGATGCCACTTCGAATGATATTACCTGCTGCTATACATCCTCGGAAACCCAGGGGTTCTTCTCTCGCCTACTCGTTCATCACCGAGGATGGCTGCTATACTGCTTTCTGGCAACAGTGCACATAAATTTTTAACACTTTTTAAAACAACATTGAAAGGTTATCCCATCATTATTCTGTACAAACAACTTTTACAAAAGATATGACGTATGTATTTCTGACTCGTTATATAAATGGTAACTTTATGGCTGTTGAAAAACTCATTTCGGTATTGAATCATTCCGGAGACACAAGGTTTTGCATTTACTTATATCATATTTCACTTCCATGCACTTTTCCTGAACTCTCTCTCTTGTTAAGGTAGACACACGTTCACAAATATTCAAGCCACTTGAGTATATCATTGTTTTAGTATTGTGATAGACATTTAGAAAAAATTTGTATGACTGAGACCAAAAATATGACGATGGCGACACGGTAAAATAAAAGAAAACGGTCAAAGGTGTGAAAAGTGTACCATCAAGTAACAATTGCGTCATGAGAGTTATAAAAAAATCTTTATTTTATAATGTATCATGACTTTTTTTCAAATAAATTCAAAATCTTTGAAATACATGTTAACCATGTGGCAAAAAAGGAACTTTGTAATTTTGTTGATAATTGATAAACGATTTTGGAACAATCGTTTCAATAGTAATGCTTACGGACTTAATAAAATTTTTGCTCTAATTGTTTTAATGATTATTTTGAAAATTTAAAAAAATGTGTATACTACAATTTTTTTATTTGTCATGCCTTTAAGAAAGAGACGATTCATCTTGTTAGAAGTATAAAACTATATTTATTATTAAAATGGTTGTCTGAGTAGCATGAATGTCGAACCTACCTTACAGTCTTCATATTCCTTTTCTAACAGTCTTCTAATCTTAGAAGGTATGTCATGACTATTTCTCTCAGGAGACGAATGTATTATCTGCTTTGGCATGTCGTTTTCTATAAGCGATATCATTTTTTTATTTTCGAAAAGTGTTCCAAAAAGTTAGCCCACCATTTTTCTCTGTGTGTTCTACATGGTCAGCGAATAGATATTGCCACTGGGGAAGTTTTGTTTTCAAGGTTTAATTTATCAAAACTTGGATGTAATATTTTTGGTATTCACTTGGGTTTAGCATTCCATTCTCATCTAATTTTCAATTGCTACACCCCAATAATTTTCAATTGCTACACCCCAATGCCTTGTAACATAGGCAAAATTTTCCGCCCCTACCCACCTCTCCCCTTTTCCTGTGGTTCTTCAAAATTAACCGGTCCTTTGTTTCCCACCCCATTCCCATATTTCATATATCATCATCATTTCATGTTCATTGTATCATCCTTTTCATGTTCATCGCCTGTAAATAACCTATATAGCGTTGCACGGGCGTAAAACACCAACT
This sequence comes from Arcuatula senhousia, assembly GCA_963971305.1. NCBI lineage: Eukaryota > Metazoa > Mollusca > Bivalvia > Mytilida > Mytilidae > Arcuatula > Arcuatula senhousia. The sequence goes on from OZ020306.1 coordinate 59,058,454, forward strand.
CACTCACTCACTCACTCACTCACTCACTCACCCAATGCCTTGTAATCATGGTAACCAAATCTTTTAAAAATTTATAATGTAGAGGCAATGTATGCTTTCTTATTTCATTTATATGAGCTTACCAATATTAACCTGACGGGTGTGCTACAGCAAGCAGCGACTGCTTACTCTTCCGGAGCACCTGAGTTCACTCTTGTTTCGACTGGTAAATCGCGTTGTTGATTGATATTCAGTTATTTTAGGTTTCCATGTTGTCTGTTTTTGTCCCGATCTTGTTGGTGTTTACTGGGTTTTGAAGGGATCAGGTTTTGAGAGAAGAGTCAAATGGGCCAAAATATGAAAATGTTACTGGAGGAACGGCATCGGAATCCGGTTTAGAAGCAGGAATCCCTGACGAGGTGGAGGTTGATTTTCAGCCTCACCAGGACATGGTTACCATAAACAGTCCCCTTGAGACAGATGATGTAGGGCCAAGACCGACTCGAACTCGAAAAGATCCAGTTTGGATGCGAGACTACGCTAGGAATTGGTAAGCTGATAAATCATAGATTTGTTAATATATTGTAAACAAATGTATATGCTTAAAAAGGGGGGATTAGCAACATATTATTTTTTTTTTATTTTCCTACTTTTTCAGATAGCTAATGTCCCGTGCGGGGCCCGGGTGGCGAATAGGCCCGCAGCAGAGCCTAGCTTGTCGTAAGAGGCGACTAAGGGTCTTGGGATTCTGATGTCGGGTCAGTGCTCAGCCCACAGAGCGACCAAGTGTGTACCCTAGGTGGCTGAATAGGGTGGCCCTTGTCCGCGGGGGTTGTCAGGTCTATAATACGGAAACCCTGACCGCCGACCATAGTGGGCCAACGTGTGTGGAGAGTGCCACGCTTCATGCACGTAAAAGACCCCTTTGTGGACCGCCAAGAAGTGCACCACATAGGCTAAATTTTCCGCCCCTACCCACCTCTCCCCTTTTCCTGTGGTTCTTCAAAATTTACCGGTCCTTTGTTTCCCATCCCACCCCCATATTTCATTCATCATCACCATTTCATGTTCATTTTATCACCCTTTTCATGTTCATCGCCTGTAAATAACCTATATAGCGTTGCACGGGCGTAAAACACCAACTCACTCACTCACTCACTCAGATAGCTAATACCAAACAGACTAGCAAGAAGACGATAAGATGTCCTCTGTGTGCCGGGAATTTTGGCTCAAACAAACACAAAGTTTGTCGAGCACATGCCAGCGTGCATTCAGAGAAAGCAGGATGAAATAAATTCGTATGCATTTGTTTGTTGTTTGTTTTATGTCCAGTCAACAATATTTCAGTCATAATCAGGACAATTCGTATGTAACCACCCTGGTTATAAATATGCTGCCACAAGAAAATACGACTATGAGAGACATCTCAAGAGAAAGCATGATTGTGATCAAGCATTTGTTGATGAAACAATTGAATCAGAGATTCCGATCTTGACTTGTGCGACCCAGGGAATCTTTCTGCTATTTTAGGGGAAGGGGTGTCAGCTGAGCCTGCAAAAGAGAGAAGTTCTACACCTGTGGAAGACTTGGAAATATGTAGAATTAAAAGAAAGGCGACAGCACTAGCACCTTTAGTGTCTACAAAAAGGAGGCGGAGGCTCATTGAATCGTTAAAAAAAAACTTAGGGCCCAGCAGGCCTGCTGTACGAAAGACCACGGCAATAATCACAAGACCAACCGAGCTGGTCATTACCCAGGCCATTTCGAGCACTCGCCAGGAACCTTCCACCTCCATTACCGTTGGTTCTGGTAGTAGCATGTCAAGTCCGAAATTCGTGGAAACAGGAACACAGACGGGAAAGGTCAAGGAAAAGAAGGAGGAAGGTGAGGCGAACAGGGACTATATTAGAATAAGAATGGACTGAATAGAAGCGACTTGATCTTAGTAAGCTGGACATTGTTCATGGTATCATCCTTTTCATGTTCATCGCCTGTAAATAACCTATATAGCGTTGCACGGGCGTAAAACACCAACTCACTCACTAATTAGAAGAGAAACTGTTTGAGAACATTGAAGTGTTTGATATTACTGTATTGTGCTCAATTGATTTTTTTTTTAATTCGAATATTGTTTTGTTAAATCAGGGAGAGTCTGTACATATTTGAGTTGATTTGTCATAATATAATTAAGGTTCTTGTACATTTCGTATTGTTAAATAATTGTGTCCAGTCGGATTACGGACGTTAAATCTACGCCCCGTGTGCAGGAAATGTCACGCCTGTGCACGTTAAAGATCCCTTCGGCAGTAGCAGTCTCCTGTGGGCTGTATTCGATAAGAGTAGGCACGAGCCGCTGCTTAGGCAAAATTACTCCATACCGGTTTGGGCATATATCTTTCGGTGGCCGTTAAAATTGTATTTTAGCTAATGGTTGGTCATCTCCAAATTTTCCAAAAACTCTTGTCTATATCATAACTGTAATTTAAGTCGTATCGCCCCAACATATCCATCTGCTGATTACTTGGTGTTAATTTTGGTTCTTTAGTTCCTGATGCATAAATTTCTTCGTTATTAGTTCTTTCCTAAGTTTCCCATTTCGTTAATTGCGAGGACGCATTTCTTGGAGGCGTGGGTAATGTGACAAAAATGGTTTCAGTACTTACATTTTGACAGATTGTCTTGGATAATCCACACTTTTTTACAAATATAGTAAAATTGATAACAACAGACATTTCCTACGCAAATTCTTATTGTTACTGTTTTCCAGTCATGTTTAAATGTAAATAAATTTACTTTCGTTATTTGGGATTCTATAATTAGCTATTTTTTAGAAAGTTATTAATTAAATATAAAGGAAATCGGACAGGTTAATAATATCCGAAGTTCCATGTTTTAGCTTAGTTTTTGCAAGGGTAATGTTTGAATGGGTAACTTACTTGGATTATGACTTACAAAATATGATACCCCACAAAAAATAGTTCATTGATCTGTATGCTGCAAACTCCAGAACAACAAATTTATGAATCAACAAACTGATCCTATTCCATTGAAACAACACAAAACCTATTACCTGCCCCCCTTCCATTTAAAAAAAAGTGAATATGAATTAAACGATTTATAAACCTTATTGTAGATCTTGCATGAACAAGAATTGCTATTTACAAAAGCTCATAGATGGAAGGTGTTCCATTTGTGGTGTATTCTACAGAGAAAACACAGGGGGTGAAGGCTACATCGGCCAAATATTACTACAGACCCGTGAATAGGTTAACACTTACACAGTATTTAAACAACAGTTAACTACTTTGGCAAAAAAAATGGGAATAAGACTTCGAGATTGACGCCATTGAACACCTACCAATTGAAATGTGACCAGTGGAAACAAAATAACAAAATTTGGTGAACTACATGTAAATGAATATCTGAGAATTAAATGTTATTGAAAATAAGGTATAACAGCATTGGAGGCATTTGTTTTTCTTAATTCTGTATTGTTAAGATAAAAAATTCAACAAACAAAATTACACTATAAGCACATTACTTGCAACAATTATCAAATGTGATATCTTAGAAGACATTTCAATATTAAGTTGTTTTTGATTTTTTTACATACATGTACATGTAATTCTTTTAGAAATCTCATCTACATGTATAAAAGTAACTTGCATTTGTTGCTGTATTTTCATGATTAGACATTAAGTTCAATAATGTAGACATCTCTGACATCTTTTGAATCGGCGGTTCAAAGATGTCAAAGGAGCTACAATATTGTATCTGGATTAGACATGAAACATCAATCCATCAACGTGACATGTCTTGTCATGTACTACTTCATTATTTAAGTTAAAGGTGACAAAACTCCCTTGAACAATATTAATCCCAGATTTGTTAAGTGCCAAATGAAATTTCTCTTCATCTTTATCAGCTGACTGTAAATAAAGATTTTAAGCTGGATTCAGTACATGGATATTTAAATTTAAGATGCTGTCCATGTAGGAATCAGCCTACAGAATTTGGTACATGAATTTTTCGCAGCAAATTTATTGTTTTAATGTATTGTTGGACACATGTAAAACAACAATCACCAGGATTCGTTTGAAAGCAACATGGATGACGTGTCATTCAGCCTTAAAATTCATAAACAGAGCAACCAGATTTTGCAAGTATGCAAGAGTTATCTCCCTTTTTTCTGCATTATTTTCAATGCATTCTATATAAATTATATCTAAGTTCATCCTCGGAAACCCAGGGGTTCTTCTCTCGCCTACTCGTTCATGGAACGAGTAGGCGAGAGAAGAACCCCTTGGTTTCCGAGGATGATCTAAGTTATCACTTCAATGAAACCAAAATCTACTGCTTGGTTTTGCTTGAAAAGCCTCTTTAAATAAATTAATAAAAATAAATTTTGCTACGCCTGATGCGCGTTCCGTCTATTCAAGACTCATCAATGGCGCTCTACCAAAAATATTGAAAATGCCAAACATTGGCTGAACTTTTCAGCAAGCAACAACTTTTCTCTAACTGAAATAGTTATCATTTTAGAAGACAAAAATATAGAAAAATGCTATTTTTCATCTTTAAGGGACCGTAACTCCTACAAGGGGTCATCTGACAATTTCGACTAAACGTAGACTTTTATAGAGCTTTTAATGCTGAAACAGTAACGTGGCTTCAGATTTCATCTCATCCTCGGAAACCAAGGGGTTCTTCTCTCGTGATGAACGAGTAGGCGAGAGAAGAACCCCTGTGTTTCCGAGGATGATTTCATCTATCTCTTATCCTTTTTGATTTACAAGCCAATAACAGAAGTCTGACCCCCCTGGTCTATTTTAGTAACGGTGGCCATGTATCGACGGATCAAAAATCGAAACACAAGTTTGGTGCAGGACACCCTAAGGATCACTCATACCAAGTTTCATTGAACTCTCTTCAGTAGTTTCAGAGGAGAAGATTTTTGGAAAAAAAAACGAACGACGACGGACGCCAAATGATGATCAAATACCGGTATAAGGATATGTTATGTAATATGATGTAATGTTATATTATACAACTGAAAACTTGTTAAATGTGGGTTTCGTTCATTACATAAATTTTGGTAAAAAATATACACTTAAGGTTTCAAATATCTTGCATTGTTGTGTTATACTATGAACATGTAGATAAAGTTGTCTTGTTTTCTTTGAAATAGAAAAAAAAATATATAAGATTTGTTATGTCTTGCTTAACGTGACTTTACACACTGATTTGACTGTTAGTATAGTCATACTTGTATGATAGTATAGAAAGTATCATAAGTGAAAGAACATCATTTTCTCTATGTGTTGGTCATCTACCTTGATCTTTTCCTGGATAACTCTGGGTTTGCCAACTGTAGTTTTTTTTTAAATATGAGATGGTTTCACAATGTATGAGATATTGCCCTCTTTGTCTTCATGCTGCCATATAGAAATAAGACATTTCTAAATAAATTTTAAAAATCTTTAGTAACATTAGCATTGTAAGAATATTGAGGTCACTTTCTTTTATACTGATAAAAAATTTAAAAAATTGATTGATTAAGTAGAAACGACCATTTAAAGCACTGCTTATATCGTAAAGAACCTATTTGAAATAATCAATCTAGATAAAACGGTTTACAACATGGCGTTTATATACACTTTTGCAGTTGCATGGCATCATGTGATGAATTATGACTAAGAAACTAATAGTGTCAAAATGGAAAGAATATATTATCGGTAATATGCGGTTTGTCCCTTTGACCTCATCTGCCTGATATTTTTTAGTATCATGGACATAATATTCTTTATTTATCATCTTTAAACTTAAAAATAAGTTTACAAATGTATGGTACGATACTATAAGTAATGATAACCGTAACAATCCAATACATAAAAATAAATTGCGAACCTATCGTAAATTCAAAAACTACCTTAATGTTGGTAATAAACAACAACAACAACTATTATTAACTAAATTTTGAATCAGCTCACACCATCTTAATATAGAAAAGGGTAGATGCATTAGCCTTAAGGCAGAAGATAGAATCTGTAATGTTTGCAAAGAGGAAGTGGAGGATGAAATTCACTTCCTCTTAAAATGCAAACCATTAAATGATGAAAGGCACTTATACCTTAACAGTCCCGTGGGGGGGCCCGGGTGGCGAATAGGCCCGCAGTAGAGCCTAGCTTGTAAAAGGCGACTAAGGGTCTTGGGATTCTGACGTCGGGTCAATGCTCAGCCCATAAAGCAACCAAGTGTGTACCCTAGGTGGCTGAATAGGGTAGCCCTCGTCCGCGTGGGTTTTCAGGTCTATAATACGGAAACCCTGACGGCCGACCATAGTGGGCCAACGTGTGTATAGAGTGCCACGCTTCATGCACTTAAAAGACCCCTTTGTGGACCGCCAAGTAGTGCACCACATAGGCTAAATTTTCCGCCCCTACCCACCTCTCCCCTTTTCCTGTGGTTCTTCAAAATTTACCGGTCCTTTGTGTCCCACCCCACCCCCATATTTCATTTATCATCATCATTTCATATTCATTCTATCATCCTTTTCATGTTCATCGCCTGTAAATAACCTATATAGCGTTGCACGGGCGTAAAACACCAATTCACTCACTCATTATACCTTAACAAAACGAATTATAACTATAAGAAGTTTTCTAGCCTTTCTCTAGAAAATAAATTTATATGGCTACTCAGTAATGAAGATGATGATGTAATCACTCTATTATATAATCTCCTGGGTGCACTGTTTGATAAAAGGGAGAAATTACTCCAATAAAAGTAAGCATAAAATGTTAAAATCTTTGAACATCTCATTCTTGTAAGTTATAAATAATGTCTTAAAAGGCCTTAGGATAAGTAATTCTAAACAATGAAATAAAATAAAACTTTATCTTTGAATTATGTATAAAATGATTTAATTGGTTATGAAAAGTTGTCATTTTTACATGTACATCTAGTTTCTGTGACAGACTTATACCTAGTAGCCAAGCATCAGTGTTTTTTTTATTTGTTCTATCAATAAAACTGCATCATGTACTGCTCTACAGGGAAATTTCCATATGAACATGATGAAACATACTGGAAAGTTTATTAAAATTTGTAGGTTATAACAGGTTCAATAGCTCTAGCCACAGCTCTTCTTTTACACTTAAGTGAGTAAGTAAGTTATGTTTTGACAATATAATACACACATGAGTGCCATTCCATAATATGAATTATATTTACCTTACAAAGAAAATCAAGATATCGAAATAAGGCTTAAAATTATAGTTTTAATTGTACTGAAAAAAAAATAATGCCTTATCAAAGTATGGATTCACATATTTAATGTTTGTATATGTAATACCGGTTCATGTAAGAACTACATGTGTATGTAGATGTATTAATACATGTACATATAATGCAAACTCTGCACTGCATGTACAAAAATGTATGATGAACCAATAAAGTTTATAATACATGTATATCTCATTTTACAAGGGGTTCCTGAAAATCTACTAAACAGCTAACAACAAAAAACAACTTGTTTGTAATTGGTGACAGTGAGAGAGGAATATTTCCACTTAACAATTTGAACTTCTTTATTCTTTCTATAACACAATCCACATGAATACGGGCCTTAGTAATACGACGTGTCTTAATTTCTTCATCAGTTGTGAATTTTGAATTTTGACCTTTATCCGCTAAATTATATCACCTGGATTAATATAGTCCAGAAATATTGCTCGATCACTTATCGATCCCTCATATAAGTCTGACACATATACAATTGTACCATTTGGAGCAACAGCCATAAGACATTTATAAGTGTGAGGATTCTTATAAGAGGAATAAAGAGTTCCTTGCCTTTTAAAGTCCCTGGGCATCTGTACAAAGAACTCGGTGCAATCAATGGTACACCTTATATCTTTAAATGTCCTAAATACCTTTGGCATATCAGCCTTAAAGTGGTGTCGCTCTGGAAACATGTTCTCATGCATTTCATTAAAATGACAATAATTGTATCCATGCAGCGCTAAGCTTGTCGGTAAAAGTCAACTAAAGAGCGCTCAGAAACCTGACATCAGGTCGGGCCTCTTTGCCCACAAAGCGACTGGGATGTGTGCCCCAGGTGGTTGAGTGGGGTAGCACTGACATCGACAGATGCGGGGTCGTCAGGTGATAATGCAGAAAACCTGACCGCAAACCATAGTGGTGCACCGTGTTGGGAAAAATGTCACGTTCCTCGCACGTTAAAGAACCCTGCTGCAGGTCTCGGTAAGAGTAGGACCAATAGGATCCCCATGCAGGAGGCGAAATATCCCGTCCCTACCCATCACTCCTTTTTCCAGTGGCAGTCAAAACTATCCTACCAGATTGGCCTTGTATCCCCATTCCTTCCACTTCATCATCATTTCATGTTCATTGTATCACTATTTTCATGTTCATCTCCCGGATATAGCCGATATCGTGCTGCTTGGGAGTAAAGCAATAACTAACTAACTAAATAAGAACAGAAAAAGACAATTCTAATGTGCATTGGTGACTTATTTGTTAAAAAAAACAACTGTCATCTTAATAAATGGCTGGATTACCCGATTGGCCTTGTGTCCCAAATTCCTCGACTTAATCATCATTTCATATTCATTGTATCACCACTCTCATGTTCATCTCCCGGATATAGCCGAAATCGTGTTGTGTCGCGTACATTTATTTCACATCTCATTACTTTCTATACATACCTAAACTCGATTAAACATCTGTTGAGATCAGTGACTGCCTTGAAGGACTCTTCCACCAAGGCTGCACTGTCTCTCGCCGTCTCCCAGGCTAAACTTCCTTTGGCCAGCCCGTGCACCTTTGTCAGGTGAAGGTCGAGACGTATGGTGCAGGAGCCGCAATGCGGACATTGCAGCTTCCCACCGTAGTCTCTCTTCTTGGTCTTAGTCCCCGGAAGCTCCTTGGGGTTTATCATCTGGTGGACTTCTCTCATGCGCGTTTCTTACATACTTGTATATATATATATATACAAGATGGGTTTTCTTTAAAATTCAACAAAAAATCTAGATTTGAAATCTGATGGTCGTGGATGCGCAGCACAATTTCATTTTACACCTCCAATGAGAATCCTGATCAATAACTAACTAACTAAGCTTATCAGACATGACATTGACACATATAGTCACTGGACATCCTGGTAGTCTACATGATGCACGAGTATTGAAGCAATCGGATTTATGGGAAAATGGACTAAATATGTGTCACATGAGATATCATGTTATTGGAGATGCTGCCTACCCTCTGCGAAGATGGCTTTTAACCCCATATAGAGACAATGGCCATTTAAATGAACAAGAAAAAAGATTTAATCATTATCATTCCTCAAACAGGGTAGTTGTTGAGAGGTCTTTTGGGCTTTTAAAAGGTCGTTTCCGTCGTCTGCAATACCTAGACACCAAATCTGTTGAGACAGCAGTTGAAGTTATAATGGCATGCTGCCTTTTACACAACATTTGTTAAGCAAACAATGATGAAATTGAGGACTTTATTAAAAACGAAGACGAAGGACATTTTCATCAATATGCACCAAATATTATACAGGAACACGAGGCAGAAGGTGCTCTGAAAAGAAACAATATAGCAAGAGTCTTGGTGTAAAAAGACTGGAATGATGCATAATATACATGTATTCAGAAATAAATTGGTTACCTTTCCTCTAGTTACTATGTACACATGTGTATTTTAGAGATATTGACAAAGGGCAAGATGTATGACAATTGTGTTTTGGGGGACTTTTTAGCTCACCTCACCAAAGTGAGGGGGGCTAATGTGATACCCCCGGCGTCGGCGTCCGCGTGCCACAACGAGGTCGATAGATTACTTATGCTTATTATGGATGCATCTTAGTTATTTTGTCACATACCCGAAAGGATCCACGATTGGATTAATAAAATATTCCTATTTCTATTTCTTTCTATTCTTTTTCTATTCTATTTCTATATAAATTTTATTAGGCAAAGTATTAATACTGGGCTCCTATTTATAGAGCACAAAGATATTATTTCCATTTTACCATTCTGAACCATTAATGGTAATAAAAGACCCCTCATTCTGATGCTTTAATGGTGGAAGAAACGGAGATCATGGAAATGAAGTCTGACTTTGGGAAGGTTACTGACAAACCTAATTACTTGTAAGGTTTGAAGCGATTTTATGCCCGAAAAAACCTTTACTTCCTGTTTACCGATAAGTTTTTGCATATATTGGACTGGGTTATGGTTAGAGTTTTCTTTACAGTTTTCTCAGCAACCACATGCCTCAGCCTCTTGATATTTGGTATGTAGCTTTGTCCTATAGTACTATAAGGTATAAAGCGATTTTATGATGGAAAAACCTTTACTTCCTGTTTACAGGTATACATTTCACAATTAGTCAGGTATGCTCGCATTTGCAGTGATGTGTCCGATTTTAATGATAAAAACCGTTTTATTACAGAAAAATTGCTAAAACAAGGTTACCGATACCACAAAATAGTCAAATCTTTTACAAAATTTGCACATAAGTATGGATATCTCATCGAAAAGTTAAATTGTACATGTAGATTTCTGATTGTTAAAGGACTATCTTATCCTGATTTTTATGGCAATGTAGTTTATAAAGCACAAAAATTCAAAAACTACCTTACGGAAATTAAAAACTGGCTTAAAAACCTTTTGAAAAAAGGATACGAATGGCAAAGTGCAGCTACGTTGCCCATCATACCAAGTACTGCATTTTTCACAATAAGTGTGAGTCCTTCTGTTATTTCTTTCTAAAATTTAGATTTGAAAACAATTCAAATAAGAATCCTGATACAATGAACATGAAATGATGATGAAGTGGAGGAAATGGGGACACAAGGCCAATCGGGAAGGAGAGTTTTGACTGCCACTGGAAAAAGGAGTGATGGGTAGGGACGGGAAATTTAGCCTCCTGTATGGGGATCCTACTGGATCTACTCTTACCGAGACCTGCAGCAGGGTTCTTTAACGTGCGAGGAACGTGACATTTTTCCCAACACGGTGCACCACTATGGTTTGCGGTCAGGTTTTCCGCATTATCGCCTGACGACCCCGCATCTCTCGATGTCAGGGCTGCCCCATTCAACCACCTGGGGCACACACCACAGTCGCTTTGTGGGCAAAGCGGCCTGAGGTCATACTAAGTTAATGTTTTTAATTTCAATATGCATTCAGTTGCCAGGGATAAATTGCTCAAATTAAAACAATTTGATATAGCAAAACATTAACGTAATATCATGAAGATTGACAGAACAATGTATTTTCTATTTTTTAGAGCAATGTTAATAAAAACGTTATGATATAGAATAAACCACATTATCAGTCAATATTCAATTGACACCATGCATGCATACACACAAAAGAACACATACAAATAACTATAAACAGACAGACAAACAAACATACATACACACATGAAATAAGCATGCATTAAACATATACATATAGGACTTTAAGCATAATAATTAATTATAAAACATACATTTCTTCTATTGATCAAGTAACTATGATTGTGTCCACTGTATGATTTTTTCCTATTTTTTTTTAATTCCAAGTCCAAATTCACCATCCTTGAAAAATTACTTCGCTCCAGGATCTATTATTCTTCAAAATGCCGAGATATCTTTTTTCCACATTTTTTTCTTGTCCCGTGCGGGGCCCGGGTGGCGAATAGGCCCGCAGCAGAGCCTAGCTTGTCGTAAGAGGCGACTAAGGGTCTTGGGATTCTGACGTCGGGTCAGTGCTCAGCCCACAGAGCGACCAAGTGTGTACCCTAAGTGGCTGAATAGGGTAGCCCTCGTCCGCGGGGGTTGTCAGGTCTATAATACGGAAACCCTGACCGCCGACCATAGTGGGCCAACGTGTGTGAAGAGTGCCACGCTTCATGCACGTAAAAGACCCCTTTGTGGACCGCCCAGTAGTGCACCACATAGGCTAAATTTTCTGCCCCTACCCACCTCTCCCCTTTTCCTGTGGTTCTTCAAAATTTACCGGTCCTTTGTGTCCCACCCCATCCCATATTTCATTTATCATCATCATTTCATGTTCATTTTATCATCCTTTTCATGTTCATCGCCTGTAAATAACCTACATAGCGTTGCACGGGCGTAAAACACCAACTCACTCACTCACTCACTCATTTTTTTCTTCCAGTCCACCCATTTTGAATTTTCGAAATTTTCGCCTCGATTGGCAATCCTTTAAAACACCTAGAAATCAATTTTCATTTAAATCTGACCAAGTTCAATATTTTCCACAAGTCGCGGCCATTTTAAATTTTTGACATTTTCAACAATGTGCCTCAATTAGCCGTCCTTCAAAACCCCTTTACATAAATTTTCATTCATATCGGAGCAAGTGTAATTTTTACCGGAAGTGGCGGCCATTTTGAATTTTTCAACATTTTCTTCAATGCGCCTCAATTCGCCATTCCTCAAAACCCTTTATCATCAATTTTCGTTAAAATCGGATTAAGTTTAATTTTTACCAGAAGTGGCGGCCATTTTGAATTTTTCGACATTTTCGACAATGCGCCTCAATTTGCCATCCTTCAAAACCCCTGAATATCAGTTTTCGTTAAAATCAAAGCAAGTTGAATTTTTTCCCGAAAGTGGCGGCCATTTTGAATTTTTCAACATTTTCCTCAATGCGCCTCAATTCGCCATCCTTCAAAACCCCTGAATATCAGTTTTCGTTAATATCCAAGCAAGTTGAATTTTTTACCGAAAGTGGCGGCCATTTTGAATTTTTCAACATTTTCCTCAATGCGCCTCAATTCGAAATCCTTCAAAACCCTTATCATCTATTTTTGTTAAAATCGGAGCAAGTTTAATTTTTACCGAAAGTGGCGGCCATTTTGAATTTTTTGACATTTTTCACATTGAACCTCAATTCGCCATCCTTCAAAACCCCTGAATATCAATTTTCATCAAAATTAGAGCAAGTATATTTTTTGGCGGGAAAATGGGGGCCATTTTTAAAATGGCGAACGATAAAAAAATTTCAATACCAAAAATGAACTCGGCATACCACTATTACCTTAAAAAACAATTTTCATCAAATTCGGAGCAAGTTTCAATTTTGGCGGGAAACGGTCGGCCATTTTGCAAACTTTTTTCGAGACCAAGAAATCAAATTGACATATCACTATATACTTCAGCGATACTACTTAATTTATAAAATTTTACCTAGAAATACTTATAATTTGATATTATTTCGAATAATGTGGTATTTAATTATCTCCCCTTTTTTTCGAATTTTTGCAAAATTTTGAAAACGGTAAGTCCGATTTTCAGAATTCTTTTTTTGAATGATGCCTCTTGTAAGTACCAATTTTACATGTAAACAATTTTTAAATATTCCAGCCGGTTTAGAAATGCTGGTAAAAATAAAACTTTGATTTCGAGGAGCCATTTTAGACCCTTTTTTACTGTATAAGGGGTCGTTTATTTTATACAAAAAAATCAGGTGCAAAATTTCATGCTCCATTCTCTAGATGTATAAAGTTTCAGCCCTCTACCTTGAAAGATCTTCGAAAAAAACCATGGACAAGTTCAAGGTACAGAAAACCAAGAATAACAAGTATTAACTGTGATTGCAAGCAAGTCACAAAGTCCCCCAAACGACCCATATTTGCCACTATTCTCTTCAGCATGTCAAAAAAAAACCCTAAATATCAATTTTCATGTAAATCGGAGCACTTTGAAAATTTTGACCCGATTATCTCCCTTGTGAAATCACATTTTTATTTATATCTTGAAAACCGTAAATATCGCTTCAAATTTTTTTTTTCATATTATTAAAGAGAATGTTTTGCTCTATCAACCTACAAAATTTCAGAACCCTGCGCACCTAGGTTACCGAGATAATGCAATGTCCAATATTTAGTCCATTTTCCTGTTTCCATGGAAACGGCGGCCATTTTGAAAATTCTGATTGTCCACGAAGCTTCCTTTCTCTACAATTTATTATCCTGCCATGTTTCATTCCAAAATGAAGGCTTCCCCTTGTCCCAATGTTTGGAGATCATAATGAAAACTCAATATATTTTGAATATAATAAATAAATAGAAAATAATGCAACAGGTATAGTTAAATTTTAAAATTTGCAAATATTTCATATTTATTTAAGACCTCATGTAAACCAATAAATGGGAATAGTTCAAAATTGTTGTAGAAAAAGAAATAGAGCTTTATTTTTTTCCATTGTAAAAAGGACAAGAGTGAAAATAATAATTTTACAGAATAAAGGGAGATAATACAGCCATCTTGCTGAAGGTCAAGGGTCAATTGGTTCCTCCCTAACATATTCCCTAAAAAAGTGAAATTAATGATGACAAGCAGGGTTTTAAACTTTCAAATTTATTCCATTATAATAAGCTGAAATAACAATGTAAATATTTAGTTAAATTAATGCAACCTCATCATCTCAGATATTTATGTCTCATTTTAAAAAGTGTATGAATAATGTTTATTTTGCTGTAAAATGGTCTCAAATGGAAAACAAAAAAATATAAATAGAAAATGCAATAAGACTTTCAGAAAATTGTAAACTACGATGACATTCCACTAAACTATGATGACATTCCACTTCCATGTTTTCTACCAATATAACTATGTTTTCGAGATCCACTGAAAATTTTTAGTTTTTTCCATTGAACTCAGAGCATCATGTTTAGCCCAGAAACCAATGTACATCAGAATCGGTCAACATTCCCAAAAATAAGCAGATTTTTGTCGGCCATTTTGAAATTGGCGGCCATCTTGAAAAATTCGAAAGTTTTGTGCACACCTTCATAACATGTATAACTCATATATCAAGTATGGTTTTGATCCGAAAAACCATCTCCTAGAAACCGGTGTCAGGTCTATAATACGGAAACCCTGACCGCCGACCATAGTGGGCCAACGTGTGTGGAGAGTGCCACGCTTCATGCACGTAAAAGATCCCTTTGTGGACCGCCAAGTAGTGCACCACATAGGCTAAATTTTCCGCCCCTACCCACCTCTCCCCTTTTCCTGTGGTTCTTCAAAATTTACCGGTCCCATCCCCATATTTCATTTATCATCATCATTTCATGTTCATTTTTTCATCCTTTTCATGTTCATCGCCTGTAAATAACCTATATAGCGTTGCACGGGCGTAAAACACCAACTCACTCACTCACTCACCTAGAAACCGGTCGGACAAGTTCATTGTCAAAAAAATCTGAAAAACCTGAGTAAAAACAATAAGTCTCCAAACTTCGTATGGGAGACTTAATAATAATAATAAAAACGGTGCAAAAACAATAAGTCCCCAAACGTTGTTTCGGGGACTTAATAAAAAGAATAATAATAAGAAGAAGAAACCGAGCAAAAACAATATGTCCCCGACACTTCGTGTTCGGGGACATAATAATAAGAAACGCAACAAAAACAATAAGTCTCCAAACTTCGTTTGGGAGACTTAATTATCAGAATACTAAAGACAGTCCCATGGTGAGTCTTCTGTATCATCAGTTGTTCCAAGATCATCTACCACAAAGGAATCCCATGGCGAGTCTTCTGTATCATCAGTTGTTCCAAGATCATCTACCACAAAGGAATCCCATGGCGAGTCTTCTGTATCATCAGTTGTTCCAGAATCATCTTCTTCAGTTATGGAGGCGTTAGAAGAATCGTCAGAAGCAACTAATGCAGACCCAGTGGCCTTTCGCACCAGGAGTAAACAAACTATATATATACATCTATATTAGAAAAAAAAGTATAGACTTCTGTCTGTATAGGTTAATGTTCGCGTTGTTGATTTTGTGTTTCCATGATTTACATGTTGTCTGATTTTGTCCCGTTCTTGTTGGTTTTGTCTCTGCCCTTTCGGACTTTTGACATTCGAAAACCCCATTGGTACCTCTGTTTCTTTAAACACTGATTTGCCATTCTGTTTTAAAACAGTCGGCATATCGTGAGCGAGCGAGTTAGGGTTTTACGCCCGTTCAAAACTGTATCGCCATCATTGTGTGTTTCATAATAATCCCCCTGTTTCCTGCCTGTTTTGTCCCGTGCGAGGCCCGGGTGGCGAATAGGCCCACAGCAGATCATAGCTTTTCGTAAGAGGCGACTAAGGGTCTTGGGATTCTGACGTCGGGTCAGTGCTCAGCCCACAGAGCGACCAAGTGTGTATCCCAGGTGGCTGAATAGGGTGGCCCTCGTCCGCGGAGGTTTTCCCTGACCGCCGACCATAGTGGGCCAACGTGTGTGGAGAGTGCCACGCTTCATGCACGTAAAAGACCCCTTTGTGGATCGCCAAGTAGTGCACCGCCTCTACCCACCTCTCCCCTTTTCCTCTGGTTCTTCAAAATTTACTTTGTCCTTTGTGTCTCATCCCACCCCCATATTTCATTTATCATCATCATTTCATGTTCATTTTTATCACCCTTTTCATGTTCATCGCCTGTAAATAACCTATATAGCGTTGCGCGGGCGTAAAACACCAACTCAACTCACTCACCCTAGCATATAGTTTTTTTGCCATTTTGGATAAAGCACAGTTAAAGTTGGGGTTGCTTCCCCATTGACTCAATGTATATAATTTTGTAAAAAAACTAAATTCTACCTACCTACCACAATTTAAGAGTAGGAAGCAGGAAACAAACATATATTTTGTGTTGGCCTAAGTTGAAATTTCTTGTGACCATCTTTTACCAAATGTTGTCTCCGTTTTACAGATCTGCTTGAATCATATGTATTTTCAATTCAGGGCAAATTACAAGACAGTGAGCAGCAAATAATTCACATCGAAGGCTTCTTACCATTTTACAGTGTGGATTTTTTGTCTTGCCTGGGACACACAGGAAGAACCACAGGAAAAAGGGGAGAGGTGGGTAGGGGCAGAAAATTTAGCCTATGTGCTGCACTACTTGGCGCCCCTACCCACCTCTCCCCTTTTCCTGTGGATCTTCAAAATTTACCGGTCCTTTGTGTCCCACCCCACCCCATATTTCATTTATCATCATCATTTCATGTTCATCTTATCACCATTTTCATGTTCATCGCCTGTAAATAACCTATATAGCGTTGCACGGGCGTAAAACACCAATTCACTCACCCACTCACCAAATTATTAGCATACCTTGTCATTTTTGCTAAGAAAATATCTACCATTTATGATGTTATTGGTAGTTATCACCAACAGACGCAAGACCTTTACCTCGCTTTGATTCAATAATCACAGCAACCAAATTTTCTTGCTTGGCACATTAAAAGGTAATAAGAAAGAGCAACACAAACTGATAAAAACTTTTGCACATCAATTCAAAAATTTTTACAGGATAGGACATTTCAATATAATTACATTCTACACAGGCAAAATGTAGACTGTGTTTAACGTGCGTCTGGCGTACATTAAGCGCATGTCATCTGACGCATATTTAATTGGCGTCTCTAACCGCGTACGTTTGACGCACGTTAAAAATTTATCTTGACAATATGTTTATATAATAGAACACACTAAAGAAATAACTCACTTATAATTTCATACATTTTTGGAAACTATACATCCGACGTATGGCAAACGTATGTTGGACGCGCGTTTAAAAAACGTTCGTCTGATGTATCTTTTGACAATTATTTGTTTATTGTGCGGCGGTTAGAAACACGTTTAATGTACGTTTAAACGCTACGTCAGACGCACGTTTTTAAAACGTATGTCAGACGTATGTATAAATTTGCCTGTGTAATTTATAACGACAATTTTGATTGGTTAATAATTCAATTTTATATCTCGATGAAACTCACTAGCACGTGCCACCTGAACAACAACTTGCGCTGAGTAATTTTAAAAAGATAAACCATGCATTTCGTGCAATTTTCTGTGCAGACATTTAATATAATTCATCCGATTGTAATTATAATATGGGCAAATGTCCATCCTTTTACACACCAATAAAACTCAAAAATATTGCATTCGATGTACAAGTATAGACATGCATTGTGTGGCGGTATTCCTTCTTGAAGTGACATGATTTCATGATATACTGTTTTTGCTGAAATTCTTCTGATGTACTATATTTCACACCCTAGATTAAAACAAGGATGAGGTATCACTCAGCTAGACAAAGATATATCTTCATTTTCCCTAGCTGATTAAGTGGTTAGGTCACTGTACATAATGCTACATGTGTAGCCATGATACATGTAGATGTTCCAGTATGGGTTCAACTCCTTATAAGGTAACAACCAACTTTTTTTCAAACTATTAGGAAGATTAAAGTTACACTTTAAGATTGTTTGGTCACCTTGTCAGTAAGCCGTTCATCTTTTTTAGGGAGTTGATATCTACATATGTGACATCTGTCCCGTACACTCCTGACGGGGGGATTGGATTCCCTGCCATATCTTCTGAATTTTGGTAATGGCTAAAAAAATAACAAAAAAAATGATATTTGTATGTAGTTTAAATGATAGAGGATAATGAGATGTGGAATAAGTGTACACAACACGTTACCTACAATATAAATGACAATTATAAACTACATGTTTCTCTTTATTCAACGAACTGAGTTTACTTCAAAGATTAAGAAGCCACCTTCTATTGGAACAAAATATCATGTTTATTAAAACTACTAGACAAACATTTGTATTTTAACCCCTCTCAGTTATTGGAGAAGCCCATTTGTATTGGAATTATTTTCGGCTAAAACATGTACAATTATCCAATCAGGAGGATTGTAATGAAAACAAATTGTTTTTGTTCGTCAATAATTTATTGAAGGAAGACGTGGAGATCACAAATCGACTTCTCAATGTGTTTTGTTCTCACTTCGGGTATTTCTGCAGTAAACATGACGTATGGTTGCTATTTCATTGTTTGAAATGATATGACAATATTGCAGCCTTTACATTAATGTGACTAAAGGGGGTGTACCCGTATATTGCCAAATTAATATTCATATTAATTAAAAACATTCACAACTAAAATCTCGTTTGGCACAGCTGATTAAACGTTGCTTTGTCAAAAAGAACGGAAAACGCAGGTACAAGTATTTGGTAGTCGGTTATAAAAAGACTTACTTTGTCATCCAAGAGTCTAGCAAGAAAAACAAATTTACAGAAGATCAAATAATAGAAATGCTCAACTTTCTAATCGACAACATATTTGTTCAGTTTGGTGGACGTGTTTTTCAGCAAACAATAGGTATCCCAATGGGCACAAATTGTGCACCGTTGCTTGCCGATTTGTTTCTTCGTTCATATGAAGCGGACTTCTTACAATCACTTCTAGACAAAAAGGACCGCAAACTTGCTTTATCCTTCAATCTCACATTTCGTTATATTGATGATGTCCTTTCACTAAACAATCCTCAATTTGATGACTATTTACATCTCATATATCCGAAGGAACTTGAGATAAAGGACACTACAGATTCTAGGAGGTCCGCTTCATATCTGGATCTATTTCTCGAAATTGACACACAAGGAAGGCTTTGTACAAAGCTCTATGACAAACGTGATGACTTCAACTTTCCAATAGTTAACTTTCCCTTTCTGTGTAGCAACATTCCGTCCGCTCCAGCATATGGAGTTTACGTATCACAATTGATTCGCTATTCCAGAGCATGTGGGGAGTACAACGACTTCCTTGATAGAGCCACACGGCTGACAAGCAAATTGTTAACACAGGGGTACGTTGCTCCCAGGTTGTTGTCATCACTCAAGAAATTTTACGGACGACATCATGTGCTTGTATACAAATACGGGATTTCTATCTCTCAGATGAGCACAGATGTTGGTTTGACATAGAGTTTTGTAATGTCATCCTTTCCGGATTTGACCAACAATTAATCGATCTTTGGCAACGTGACGGGTGTGCTATAGCAAGCAGGAACTGCTTACTCTTCCGGAGCACCTGAGTTCACTCTCGTTTCGACTTGAGTTCGCGTTGCTGAATGCGGTTTTGTTGTTATGTTTGTGTGTGTTTTATGTTGTTATGTGGTTTGTTTTGTTGTGATGATTTTTTGTCTGCCGGTGTTGTCTTTGTCTTTACGGTTTTATGATACTGATTACCCCATTGGTACACCTTTGCTTCTTTAATAACTATACAATAATTTTATCAAAACTTTTTCCTTTTTGCTTGTCTATTTCCATTTCTGCACCATGGCTATCTTGGTAGTGATCAGCCCACTTTACTTGTTTCTTTCTTTCAGTCTGCAATAAACACAACTGTGCTTGACAGGTTAGTCAAAAACCTACCTATAGCGCTACGAACGGACACATGGACAGACGGAGCGACCCTACTCCTAGACCGGCTTCTGCCTTTGGTAATGTAAGAAAAATGGACCCTATAGACCAAACAGGTTTTGGAGATAAGTGTCAAAAAAGGAACAGCTTCCAAAAACTGGTACTAAATTAGACACTGATTGGCACACACCCTGGACTGATAATTGGACCCCAATGGAGCCTATGGACTAAACAGTTTTGGATATTAGTATTTGACAATGACCAACCTCTTAAACCTGGTACTATAGCAGACACTGACTGGAACCCTCACTGGACTGGTAACTGGACCCAATGTAAGAAAAATGTGCTTGACAGGCAAGTCAAAAACCTACCTATAGCGCTACGAACGGACAGATGGACAGATCCTACTCCTAGACCGGCTTCTGCCTTTGGTTATGTAAGAAAAATGGACCCTATAGACCAAACAGGTTTTGGAGATAAGCGTTTGACAAGGAACAGCTTCCAAAAACTGGTACTAAATAAGACACTGATTGGCACACACCCTGGACTGATAATTGGACCCCAATGTAAGAAAAATGGACCTTTTGGACCAACCAAGTTTTTGGAAATTAGTATCTGACAATGACCAACTTCCAAAACAGGGTACTATAGTAAGCACTCACTGATACGCTCCCTGGACTAATTATATTTAATTTTAAATTCATTACATGTAACCATTCATAAATTTGGAAGTTAATTATTATTGATAATCTTATGTGAAACTGTTAATTAAGTTTTTGCTTTATCAAATGAAAAGAAATATGAAATTAAAAAAATACTTTGAATTCTCGATCAAAGTAATCTCCCCGGGTCATGCAGGTCTTTAACAAAAATGTATGCATAAGATTTATAATTTAAAATAAAATTTATCTGACTCGAGCTGTATAATTACATCTATACAGATGAAAGCAATACACAGTACAAATATCCATACACTTCAGATGAAAGCAATACACAATATAAATATCCATACATATGAAAGCAATACACAGTATAAATATAATATAGGACATTCAATTAACTGGTTATCACATATAAAGATGAACAAAACTGTTATGAACTTTACAACCAATAGGGGCCTCTTTTAGAGGTGCCAATGACTATTTTTATAAAGTCACAAACATAAGATAGGAATTCATTTATGGGGTTAAAATGTGTTTATTATGCTCTAATGCATTGATTCAAACCATTTCTGTGGTCGTCAGTCTATTGATCTAACCCTGAAATATATTTTAGGAATTCAAAGTTAGAAACATTGGCGTAGTTTCTTGTAGTGGTCTTGGTGCTGCCTCGTGGTTGTTAACAGGTGCTGTGTTGGTTGGTCTGGTCGCTGAGTTGGTTTGTCTGGATGCAGTGTTGGTCAGTCTGGGTGCAGTGTTGGATGGTCTGGGTGCAGTGTTGGTTGTCTGGTTGCCGGGTTGGTGGGTTGGATTCAGGGTTGGTTGGATGCTAGGTTGGTTAGTCTGGATGCAGTGTTGGTTGGTTTGGTTGCTGGGTTGGTTGGTCTGGGCACAAAATTATTTTTGGATTAAAATATTCTCTGAATAGTAATGAATTAATAAACAAAAATCTTTGTTGGTCAGAACATGCGGCCACTTTAGATCTTGGCACAATAGTGTGAAAAGGGGAAAAAATCGACAAAAATGAAGATTTGCCTGATCTTTCTTATATTAGGGTCCAACCGAAGGAAACAGCACAATTTATCATTAGAAAACTATTATATTTGTTAAATATAGGTTTTTTATGAGCTATTTTTAAAGCATTCATTAAGGTTTCTTGAAAATTAAAAATCAGCCAAATAACAGGGCCAATTATATGCCTTTGTGAACATACTAATGACACGTGTTTGACTCTTGTATATATTTATCGACTGATGTAATATATATCCCCTAGGATTCTCCCCAAATAGCTTTCATTATTCATGTTAGACTACACAACATTATATAACATATCTGAATTTGATAACAAAATCAACTGTGAACAAGAATAGATTTTAGGTCCCCCGTCCGTTTGAAACAGCGAAGTCGTATAGCAGGAAGTAGATGGCCGATAAATATAGATTATTATGTACTTTCCTTTTTGATACAATCTATATCTATGTGATTATCAGACGAGTCCGGTAGGACGAGTCTGATACGAGACTAGATGTAGATAGTATCAAAAAGGAAAGTATATGATATTCTTTTTATCGGTAATGACGTCACAGTTATCAAGTGCTCCCACCTGATATTTTCTTGTATCACGGACTGTCCATGATACTAAAAAATATCAGGCAGATGAGATCAAAGGAAAAAGCCGCTTTTATCGATAAACCTGAAAACAGGAGACCCCTACAACTTCAAAAGCCTACCATATGTGGTTTCTGAGAAATGTGTTACGAAAAGTGTGACAGACGCACAGACACAAGGACGGACACACCCATTTCTATGTCCCCGCTCCGCGTTGCGGCAGGGGACAAAATAGTACTAACATAAAGGTAGCTTTGTGACAGGCTTGAAATAGCACCCCTAATTATATGCTAACCCCTGACCTTAATTGTGTGTTTTATACTAACCCTAACCCTAATTATATGTTTTACACTATCCCTAACCCTAATTATACGTTTTTGTACTAACCCCACCATTTATTTTGTGTTTTCATCGACTATAACCCATATTGTATAATTTTGTACTAACCCTAACCCTAAATGTATCTTTATATGCTAACCCTAACCCTAACAGTGTGTTTTTTACTAACCCTAACCCAAATTATATGTTTTACACTAACCCTGACTCCAATTGTATTTTTTTTGTACTAACCCTTTCTCTAAATGTATTTTTCTGGTCCAACCCCTTTCCCTTACTTTGTGTATTCAAAGACCCTAACCATAACCCTAATTGTACGTTTTTGAACTAACCTTTACCTGAATATATGTCTTTGTACTAACCCCTACCCTTTAGTTTGTGTTTTCATCGATCCTAATCCTAATTGTCTGATTTTGTACCAATCCTAATCCTAAGTGTATCTTAATGCTCTAACCCCTAACCTTAACTGTGTGTTTTATACTAATCCTAACCCCAATTATATGTTTAACACTATCCCTAACCCTAATTATACGTATTTGTACTAACCCCAACCATTTATTTTGTGTTCTCATCGATTATAACCCTTATTGTATAATTTTGTACGAACCCTAACCCTAAATGTATCTTTATATGCTAACCCCTAACCCTAATTATACGTTCCCTACCATTTATTTTTGTGTTTTCATCGCTTATAACCCTAATTGTATAATTTTGTACGAACCCTAACCCTAAATGTATCTTTATATGCTAACCCCTAACCCTAGTTATGTGTGTTATACTAACCCAAACCCTAATTATATGTTTTACACTAACACTTACCCTATTTATACGTTTTTGTACTAACCCTTATCATAATTGTATTTCTTTTGTACTAACCCCTACCATTAATTTTGTGTTTCCATCAACTATAACCCTAAATGTTTAATTTTGTATTAACTCTAACCCTAAATGTATCTTAATATGCTAACCCCTAACCCTAACTGTGTGTTTTATACTAACACTAACCCTAATTGAATGTTTCACAATAACCCTAACCCTAATTGTACGTGTTTGTACTATCCATTACCTGAACTGTATCTCTTTGTACTAGCCCCTACCCTTTAGTTTGTGTTTTCATCGACCCTAACCCTAATTGTCTGATTTTGTACCAACCCTGACCCTAAGTGTATCTTGATATGCTAACCCCTTACCCTTATCTTGTGTTGTATACTAACCCTAACCCTAATAATATGTTTCACACTGAACCAAACCCTAATTAAACGTTTTTGTACTAACTCTTATCACAAATGTATTTTTTTACTAACCCCTACCATTTATTTTGTGTTTTCATCGACTATAACCCTAATTGTTTAATTTTGTACTAACCCTGATCCTAAAAGTATCTTTATATGCTAACCCCTAACCCTAATTTTGTGTTTTATACTAACCCTAATCCTAATTATATGTTTTACACTAACCCAAACCCTAATTATACGTTTTTGTACTAACCCTTATCACAAATGTATTTTTTCTACTAACCCCTACAACTTATTTTGTGTTTTCATCGACTTTAACCCTAATTGTATAATTTTGTACTAACCCTTACCCTAAATTTATCTTAATATGCTAAACCCTAACCCTAATTGTGAATTTTATACAACACCTAACCCTCATTATATGTTTTACACTAACACTTACCATAGTTATTCGTTTTTGTATTAACCCTTATGATCATAAATGTATTTTTTTGCACAAACCCCTACCATTTAGTTTGTGTTTTCATCCTAACCCTAATTGTCTGATTTTGTACCAACCCTAATCCTAAGTGTATCTTAATATGCTAAACCCTAACCCTAAATGTGTATTTTATACTAACCCTAACCCTAATTATATGTTTTACACTAACCCTAACCCTATTTATACGTTTTTGTACTAACCCTTATCATAATTGTATTTCTTTTGTACTAACCCCTACCATTTTTTTTGTGTTTTCATCAACTATAACCCTAATTGAATAATTTTGTACTAACCTTAACCCTAAATTTATCTTTATATGCTAACTCCTAACACTAATTGTGAATTTTATACTACACCTAACCCTCATTATATGTTTTACACTAACACTAACCATAATTATTCGTTTTTGCACTAACCCTTATCATAAATGTATTTTTTTTTGCACAAACCCCTACCATTTAGTTTGTGTTTTCATCGATCCTAACCCTAATTGTCTGATTTTTTACCTACCCTAATCCTAAGTGTATTTTAATATGCTAACCCCTAAATATATGTTTTACACTATCCCTTACCCTAATTATGCGTATTTGTACTAGCCCCTACCATTAATTTTGTGTTCTCATCAATAATAACCCTTATTGTATATTTTTGTACGAACCCTAACCCTAAATGTATCTTTATATGCTAACCCCTGACCTTAATTGTGTGTTTTATACTAACCCTAACCCTAATTATATGTTTTACACTATCCCTAACCCTAATTATACGTTTTTGTACTAACCCCCACCATTTATTTTGTGTTTTCATCGACTATAACCCATATTGTATAATTTTGTACTAACCCTAACCTTAAATGTATCTTTATATGCTAACCCCCAACCCTAATTGTGTCTTTTATACTAACCCTAACCCTAATTATATGTTTTACACTAACCCTAACCCTATTAATACGTTTTTGTACTAACCCTTATCATAATTGTATTTCTTTTGTACTAACCCCTACCATTTATTTTGTGTTTTCATCAACTATAACCCTAAATGTATAATTTTGAATTAACCCTAACCCTAAATGTATCTTTATATGCTAACCCCTAACCCTAACTGTGTGTTTTATACTAACCCTAACCCTAATTGAATGTTTGACAATAAACCTAGCCCTAATTGTACGTTTTCATCGACTATAACCCTAATTGTATAAATTTGTACTGACCCTAACCCTAAATGTATCTTTATATGCTAACCCTAACCCTAACAGTGTGTTTTTTACTAACCCTAACCCAAATTATATGTTTTACACTAACCCTGACTCCAATTGTATTTTTTTTTGTAATAACCCTTACTCTAAATGTATTTTTCTGGTCCAACCCCTTTCCCTTACTTTGTGTATTCAAAGACCCTAACCATAACCCTAATTGTACGTTTTTGAACTAACCTTTACCTGAATATATGTCTTTGTACTAACCCCTACCCTTTAGTTTGTGTTTTCATCGATCCTAACCCTAATTGTCTGATTTTGTACCAATCCTAATCCTAAGTGTATCTTAATGCTCTAACCCCTAACCCTAACTGTGTGTTTTATACTAATCCTAACCCCAATTATATGTTTAACACTATCCCTAACCCTAATTATACGTATTTGTACTAACCCCAACCATTTATTTTGTGTTCTCATCGATTATAACCCTTATTGTATAATTTTGTACGAACCCTAACCCTAAATGTATCTTTATATGCTAACCCCTAACCCTAATTATACGTTCCCTACCATTTATTTTGTGTTTTCATCGCTTATAACCCTAATTGTATAATTTTGTACGAACCCTAACCCTAAATGTATCTTTATATGCTAACCCCTAACCCTAGTTATGTGTTTTATACTAACCCAAACCCTAATTATATGTTTTACACTAACCCTTACCCTATTTATACGTTTTTGTACTAACCCTTATCATAATTGTATTTCTTTTGTACTAACCCCTACCATTAATTTTGTGTTTCCATCAACTATAACCCTAAATGTTTAATTTTGTATTAACTCTAACCCTAAATGTATCTTAATATGCTAACCCCTAACCCTAACTGTGTGTTTTATACTAACACTAACCCTAATTGAATGTTTCACAATAACCCTAACCCTAATTGTACGTGTTTGTACTATCCATTACCTGAACTGTATCTCTTTGTACTAGCCCCTACCCTTTAGTTTGTGTTTTCATCGACCCTAACCCTAATTGTCTGATTTTGTACCAACCCTGACCCTAAGTGTATCTTGATATGCTAACCCCTTACCCTTATCTTGTGTTGTATACTAACCCTAACCCTAATAATATGTTTCACACTGAACCAAACCCTAATTAAACGTTTTTGTACTAACTCTTATCACAAATGTATTTTTTTACTAACCCCTACCATTTATTTTGTGTTTTCATCGACTATAACCCTAATTGTATAATTTTGTACTAACCCTGATCCTAAAAGTATCTTTATATGCTAACCCCTAACCCTAATTTTGTGTTTTATACTAACCCTAATCCTAATTATATGTTTTACACTAACCCAAACCCTAATTATACGTTTTTGTACTAACCCTTATCACAAATGTATTTTTTCTACTAACCCCTACAACTTATTTTGTGTTTTCATCGACTTTAACCCTAATTGTATAATTTTGTACTAACCCTTACCCTAAATTTATCTTAATATGCTAAACCCTAACCCTAATTGTGAATTTTATACTACACCTAACCCTCATTATATGTTTTACACTAACACTTACCATAGTTATTCGTTTTTGCACTTACCCTTATCATAAATGTATTTTTTTTTGCACAAACCCCTACCATTTAGTTTGTGTTTTCATCGATCCTAACCCTAATTGTCTGATTTTGTACCAACCCTAATCCTAAGTGTATCTTAATATGCTAACCCCTAACCCTTAATGTGTATTTTATACTAACCTTAACCCTAATTATATGTTTTACACTTTCCCTAACCCTAATTATACGTATTTGTACTAACCCCTACCATTTTTTTTGTGTTCTCATCGATTAAAACCCTTATTGTATAATTTTGTACGAACTCTAACCCTAAATGTATCTTTTTATGTTAACCCCTAACCCTAATTGTGTGTTTTATACTAACCCTAACCCTAATTATATGTTTTACACTATCCCTAACCCTAATTATACGTTTTTGTACTAACCCCTATCATAAATGTATTTTTTCTACTAACCCCTACAACTTATTTTGTGTTTTCATCGACTTTAACCCTAATTGTATAATTTTGTACTAACCCTGACCCTAAAAGTATCTTTATATGCTAACCCCTAACCCTATTTTTGTGTTTTATACTAACCCTAACCCTAATTATATGTTTTACACTAACCCAAACCCTAATTATACGTTTTTGTACTAACCCTTATCACAAATGTATTTTTCTACTAACCCCTACAACTTATTTTGTGTTTTCATCGACTTAAACCCTAATTGTATAATTTTGTACTAACCCTAACCCTAAATTTATCTTTATATGCTAACTCCTAACCCTAATTGTGAATTTTATACTACACCTAACCCTCATTATATGTTTTACACTAACACCAACCATAGTTATTCGTTTTTGTACTAACCCTTATCATAAATGTATTTTTTTGCACAAACCCCTACCATTTAGTATGTGTTTTCATCGATCCTAACCCTAATTGTCTGATTTTGTACCAACCCTAATCCTAAGTGTATCTTAATATGCTAACCCCTAACCCTTAATGTGTATTTTATACTAACCTTAACCCTAATTATATGTTTTACACTTTCCCTAACCCTAATTATACGTATTTGTACTAACCCCTACCATTTATTTTGTGTTCTCATCGATTAAAACCCTTATGATATAATTTTGTACGAACTCTAACCCTAAATGTATCTTTATATGCTAACCCCTAACCCTAACTGTGTTTTATACTAACCCTAACCCTAATTATATGTTTTACACTATCCCTAACCCTAATTATACGTTTATGTTCTTACCTCTACCACTTATTTTGTGTTTTCATCGACCTTAACCCTAATTGTATAAATTTGTACTAACCCTAACCCTATATGTATCTTTATATGCTAACCCTAACCCTAACAGTGTGTTTTATACTAACCCTAACCCAAATTATATGTTTTACACTAACCCTAACTCCAATTGTATTTTTTTTTGTACTAACCCTTACTCTAAATGTATTTTTCTGGTCCAATCCCTTTCCCTTACTTTGTGTATTCAAAGACCCTAACCATAACCCTAATTGTACGTTTTTGAACTAACCTTTACCTGAATATATGTCTTTGTACTAACCCCTACCCTTCAGTTTGTGTTTTCATCGATCCTAACCCCAATTGTCTGATTTTGTACCAATCCTTATCCTAAGTGTATCTTAATGCTCTAACCCTTAACCCTAATTGTGTGTTTTATACTCTATCCCTAACCCTAATTATACGTTCCCTACCATTTATTTTGTGTTTTCATCGCTTATAACCCCAATTGTATAATTTTGTACGAACCCTAACCCTAAATGTATCTTTATATGCCTTCCCCTAAACCTAACTGTGTGTTTTATATTAACCCTAACCCTAAATGTATGTTTTACACTAACCCTAACCCTAATTATACGTTTTTGTAATAACCCTAACCTTCATTGTATAATTTTTACTAACCCTAACCCTAAATGTATCTTTTTATGCTAACCCTAATCCTACTTGTACGATTTTGGAATATCCTTTACCTGAACTCTATCTTTTTGTACTAGTCTTTACCCTTTAGTTTGTGTTTTCATCGACCCTAACCCTAGTTATATGGTTTACACTATCCCTAACCCTAATTATACGTTTTTGTACTAACCCCTACCATTTATTTTATGTTCCATCGACTATAACCCTAATTGTATATTTTTGTACTAACTATAACCCTAAATGTATCTTTATATGCTAGCCCCTTACCCTATTTGTGTGTTTTATACTTACCTTACCCCTAATTATATGTTTTACACTATCCCTAACCCTAATCATACGTTTTTGTACTAACCCCTACCATTTATTTTGTGTTTTCATCGACTACAACCCTACTTGTATAATTTTGTACTAACCCTAACTCTAAATGTATCTCTATATGCCTTCCCCTAAACCTAACTGTGTGTTTTATACTAACCCTAACCCTAATTATATGTTTTACACTAACCCTTACCCTAATTATACTTTTTTGTACTAACCCTTATCATAAAAGTCTTTTTTTTGTATTAACCACTACCATTTATTTTGTGTTTTCAACGACTATAACCCTAAATGTATATTTTTTTCTAACCCTAACCCTTAATGTATCTTAATATGCAAACCCCTAACCCTAACTGTGTGTTTTATACTTACCCTAACCCTAATTGAATGTCTTACACTAACCCTTACGCTAATAATATGTTTTACACTAACCCTAATCCTAATTATACGTTTTTTTACTAACCCCTACCATTTATTTTGTGTTTTCATCGACTATAACCCTAATTGTATAATTTTGTACTTACACTAACCCTAAATGTATCTTTATATGCTAATCCCCAACCCTAAGTGTGTTTTAGACTAACCCTAACCCTAATTGAATGTTTTACACTAACTCTTATCCTAATTGTACGTTTTTGTACTATCTTTTACCTGAACTGTATCTCTTTGCACTAACCCCTACCCATTAGTTTGTGTTTTCATCGCTCATAACCCTAATTGTCTATTTTTGTACCAACACTAACCCTAAGTGTATTTTTATATGCTTACCCCTAACACTTATTTTGTGTTTTAACTGACCCTAACCCTTATTGAATGTTTTACACTAACCCTAATCTTAATTGTACGTTTTTGTACTATCCTTTACCTGAACTCTATCTCATTGTACTAACCCTTACCCTTTAGTTTGTGTTGTCATCGATCTTAAACCTAATTGTCTGATTTTGTACAAACCCTAATCCTAAGTGTATCTTGATATGCTAACCCCTAACCCTAACTGTGTGTTTTACACTAACCCTAACCCTAATTATATGTTTTACACTATCCCAAACCCTAATTATACGTTTTTGTACTAACCCCTACCATTTATTTTGTGTTTTCATCGGCTATAACCCTAATTGTATAATTTTGTACTAACCATAACCCTAAATGTATCTTTATATGCTATCTTCTAACCGTTATTATGTGTTTTATACTAACCCTAACCCTAATTATATGTTTTACACTAACCCAAACCCTAATTATACGTTTTTGTACTAACCCTTATCACAAATGTATTTTTCTACTAACCCCTACAACTTATTTTGTGTTTTCATCGACTTAAACCCTAATTGTATAATTTTGTACTAACCCTAACCCTAAATTTATCTTTATATGCTAACTCCTAACCCTAATTGTGAATTTTATACTACACCTAACCCTCATTATATGTTTTACACTAACACCAACCATAGTTATTCGTTTTTGTACTAACCCTTATCATAAATGTATTTTTTTGCACAAACCCCTACCATTTAATATGTGTTTTCATCGATCCTAACCCTAATTGTCTGATTTTGTACCAACCCTAATCCTAAGTGTATCTTAATATGCTAACCCCTAACCCTTAATGTGTATTTTATACTAACCTTAACCCTAATTATATGTTTTACACTTTCCCTAACCCTAATTATACGTATTTGTACTAACCCCTACCATTTATTTTGTGTTCTCATCGATTAAAACCCTTATGATATAATTTTGTACGAACTCTAACCCTAAATGTATCTTTATATGCTAACCCCTAACCCTAACTGTGTTTTATACTAACCCTAACCCTAATTATATGTTTTACACTATCCCTAACCCTAATTATACGTTTATGTTCTTACCCCTACCACTTATTTTGTGTTTTCATCGACCTTAACCCTAATTGTATAAATTTGTACTAACCCTAACCCTATATGTATCTTTATATGCTAACCCTAACCCTAACAGTGTGTTTTATACTAACCCTAACCCAAATTATATGTTTTACACTAACCCTAACTCCAATTGTATTTTTTTTTGTACTAACCCTTACTCTAAATGTATTTTTCTGGTCCAACCCCTTTCCCTTACTTTGTGTATTCAAAGACCCTAACCATAACCCTAATTGTACGTTTTTGAACTAACCTTTACCTGAATATATGTCTTTGTACTAACCCCTACCCTTCAGTTTGTGTTTTCATCGATCCTAACCCCAATTGTCTGATTTTGTACCAATCCTTATCCTAAGTGTATCTTAATGCTCTAACCCTTAACCCTAATTGTGTGTTTTATACTCTATCCCTAACCCTAATTATACGTTCCCTACCATTTATTTTGTGTTTTCATCGCTTATAACCCCAATTGTATAATTTTGTACGAACCCTAACCCTAAATGTATCTTTATATGCCTTCCCCTAAACCTAACTGTGTGTTTTATATTAACCCTAACCCTAAATGTATGTTTTACACTAACCCTAACCCTAATTATACGTTTTTGTAATAACCCTAACCTTCATTGTATAATTTTTACTAACCCTAACCCTAAATGTATCTTTTTATGCTAACCCTAATCCTACTTGTACGATTTTGGAATATCCTTTACCTGAACTCTATCTTTTTGTACTAGTCTTTACCCTTTAGTTTGTGTTTTCATTGACCCTAACCCTAGTTATATGGTTTACACTATCCCTAACCCTAATTATACGTTTTTGTACTAACCCCTACCATTTATTTTATGTTCCATCGACTATAACCCTAATTGTATATTTTTGTACTAACTATAACCCTAAATGTATCTTTATATGCTAGCCCCTTACCCTATTTGTGTGTTTTATACTTACCCTACCCCTAATTATATGTTTTACACTATCCCTAACCCTAATCATACGTTTTTGTACTAACCCCTACCATTTATTTTGTGTTTTCATCGACTACAACCCTACTTGTATAATTTTGTACTAACCCTAACTCTAAATGTATCTCTATATGCCTTCCCCTAAACCTAACTGTGTGTTTTATACTAACCCTAACCCTAATTATATGTTTTACACTAACCCTTACCCTAATTATACTTTTTTGTACTAACCCTTATCATAAAAGTCTTTTTTTTTGTATTAACCACTACCATTTATTTTGTGTTTTCAACGACTATAACCCTAAATGTATATTTTTTTCTAACCCTAACCCTAAATGTATCTTAATATGCAAACCCCTAACCCTAACTGTGTGTTTTATACTTACCCTAACCCTAATTGAATGTCTTACACTAACCCTTACGCTAATAATATGTTTTACACTAACCCTAATCCTAATTATACGTTTTTTTACTAACCCCTACCATTTATTTTGTGTTTTCATCGACTATAACCCTAATTGTATAATTTTGTACTTACACTAACCCTAAATGTATCTTTATATGCTAATCCCCAACCCTAAGTGTGTTTTAGACTAACCCTAACCCTAATTGAATGTTTTACACTAACTCTTATCCTAATTGTACGTTTTTGTACTATCTTTTACCTGAACTGTATCTCTTTGCACTAACCCCTACCCATTAGTTTGTGTTTTCATCGCTCATAACCCTAATTGTCTATTTTTGTACCAACACTAACCCTAAGTGTATTTTTATATGCTTACCCCTAACACTTATTTTGTGTTTTAACTGACCCTAACCCTTATTGAATGTTTTACACTAACCCTAATCTTAATTGTACGTTTTTGTACTATCCTTTACCTGAACTCTATCTCATTGTACTAACCCTTACCCTTTAGTTTGTGTTGTCATCGATCTTAAACCTAATTGTCTGATTTTGTACAAACCCTAATCCTAAGTGTATCTTGATATGCTAACCCCTAACCCTAACTGTGTGTTTTACACTAACCCTAACCCTAATTATATGTTTTACACTATCCCAAACCCTAATTATACGTTTTTGTACTAACCCCTACCATTTATTTTGTGTTTTCATCGGCTATAACCCTAATTGTATAATTTTGTACTAACCATAACCCTAAATGTATCTTTATATGCTATCTTCTAACCGTTATTATGTGTTTTATACTAACCCTTACCCTAATTATATGTTTTACACTTTCCCTAACCCTAATTGTATGTTTTTGTACTAATCCCTACCATTTATTTTGTATTTTTATCGACTATAATCCTAATTGTATAATTTTGTACTAACCCTAACTGTACCTTTATATGCTAACCCCTAACCCTTACTGTGTGTTTTATACTAACCCTAACCCTAATTATATGTTTTACACTAACCCTTTTCCTAATTGTGTGTTTTTGTACTATCCTTTACCTGAACTGTATCTCCTTGTACTTACTTCTACCCTTCAGTTTGTGTTTTCATCGACCCCAACACTAATTGTCTGATTTCGTACCAACCCTAACCCTAAGTGTATCTTAATACCCTAATTTGTGTTTTATACCAACCCTAACCCTAGTTATATCTTTTACACTAACCCTAACCCTAATTATATGTTTTACACTAACCCTTATCCTAATTGTGTGTTTTTGTACTATCCTTAACCTGAACTGTATTACTTTTTGCTAACCCCTACCCTTTAGTTTGAGTTTTCATCGACCCTAACCCTAATTGTCTGATTTCGTACCAACCCTAACACTAAGTGTATCTTTATATGCTTACCCTTTACCCTAATTTTGTGTTTTATACCAACCCTAACCCTAATTATATCTTGTACACTAAACCTAACCCTAATTGAATGTTTTTGAACTAACCCTTATCATAAATGTATTTTTTTTGTACTAACCCCTACCATTTATTTTGTGTTTTCATCGACTATAACCCCAATTGTATAATTTTGTACTTACACTTACCCTTAATGTATCTTTATATGCTAACCCCTAACCCTAACTGTGTGTTTTATACTAACTCTAACCCTTATATGTTTTACACTAGTCCTAACCCTAATTATACGCTTTTGTACTAACCCCTACTTTTTATTTTGTGTTTTTATCGATTATAACCCTAACTGTATAATTTTGTACTTACCCTAACCCTAAATGTATCTTTATATGCTAACCCCTAACCCTAACTGTGTGTATTATACGAACCCTAACCCTAATTGAATGTCTTACACTAACCCTAACGCTAATTGTACGTTTTTGTATTATCCTTTACCTAAACTGTATCACTTTGTACTAACCCCTATCCATTAGTTTGTGTTTCCATCTCTCCTAACCCTAATTGTCTAATTTTGTACCAACACTAACCCTAAGTGTATCTTAATATGTTTTCCTTAACCCTGATTGTGTGTTTTGTACTAACCCTAACCATAGTTATAAGTTTTTGAACAAACCCTAACCCTTATTATATGTTTTACACTAACCCTAATCCTAATTGTACGTTTTTGTACTATCCTTTACCTGAACTCCATCTCTTTGTACTAACCCTTACCCTTTAGTTTGTGTTTTCATCGATCCTAACCCTAATTGTCTGATTTTGTACCAACCCTAATCCTAAGTGTATCTTAATATGCTAAGCCCTAACCCTAACTGTGTGTTTTATACTAACCCTAACCCTAATTATATGTCTAACACTATCCCTAACCCTAATTATACGTTTTTGTACTAACCCCTACCATTTATTTTGTGTTTTCATCGACTATAACCCTAATTGTATTATTTTGTACTAACACTAACCCTAAATGTATCTTTATATGCTAATCCCTAACCAAAAGTGTGTTGTATACTAACCCTAACCCTAATTGAATGTTTTAAACTAACCCTAATCCTAATTATACGTTTTTGTACTATCCTTTACCTGAACTGTATCTCATTGTACAAACCCCTACCCATTAGTTTGTGTTTTCATCGCTCCTAACCTAATTGTCTGTTTTTGTACCAACACTAACCCTAAGTGTATCTTTATATGCTAACCCATAACCCTAACTGTGTGTTTTATTCTTACCCAAACCCTAATTATATGTTTTACACTAACCCTAATTTTAATTGTTCGTTTTTGTACTATCCTTTACCTGAACTGTATCTCTTTGTACTAACCCCTACCCTTTAGTTTGTGTTTTCACCGCTCCTAACCCTAATTGTCGGATTTCGTACCAACCGTAACCCTAATTGTAGCTTAATATGCTAACCCTTAACCCTAATTTTGTGTTTTATACCAACCCTAACCCTAATTATATCTTGTACACTAAACCTAACCCTAATTGAATGTTTTTGAACTAACCCTTATCATAAATGTATTTTTTTTTTGTACTAACCCGTACCATTTATTTTGTGTTTTCATCGACTATAACCCCAATTGTATAATTATGTACTTACACTTACCCTAAATGTATCTTTATATGCTAACCCCTAACCCTAAGTGTGTGTTTTATACTAACCCTTACCCTAATTGAATGGCTTACACTAACCCTTACCCTTATTAAATGCCATACACTAACCCTTACGCTAATTATATGTTTTACACTAACCCTAATCCTAATTGTACGTTTTTGTACAAACCTTTACCTGAACTGTATCTCTTTATTTATTTTAAACATATTTTATTCAACAAAAGTGAATAGGATTGGATAGCAGGCATAGCCTATATACATCCTCTCCTTAAAGGCAACATACAACATGCAGATTGGTGATATATATAAATACAAACATGATAAACATAAGCAATTGTAACAGATTTCATGAAAAGAAAGATAACTCTATTTGTATCAAAATAAATATATCAAATGTAGATATATATTTTTATTTTGGTATTAGATTTATCTTTTTAAATCAAAA
Source organism: Arcuatula senhousia (assembly GCA_963971305.1). NCBI lineage: Eukaryota > Metazoa > Mollusca > Bivalvia > Mytilida > Mytilidae > Arcuatula > Arcuatula senhousia. The sequence goes on from OZ020306.1 coordinate 59,094,824, forward strand.
GTTATTATGCTCATTATTTAATTATATCTGACATTTTCAATCAAACTTTGCAATTAGTATGTTAGCCAGAATAGATCTAATTTTAATAGTTTATTTTCCATACCTATAGCTATGAGAATTTATAAATTTATAAAATTATATTAAAAATATATCAAGTAAAAATGGATGGAAATGTATGGAAAATGAAAGTGATAATGGAAATAATATATTTTTTTAATGAAAAAGAAAAATAATTTAATAGAGTAATGTCTGTCAGTAAAAAATACCTAGCAATTTTACACTGTGAATGCACTACCCAAAACGTTTTGTACCTTTTATAAATTTGTGGACAGCCAGCATGACCTTTATATTATTGTCAAATGAAAGAGAGTCTGTACCAAACAGTAGGTTCTGCAAGTTAAAATCAATTTGAAGTTCCACACAAACACTCTGTAGTGACCGTCTTTGTACTTGATAATGAGGACAAGCTAATAAGTAGTGATGGGTATTTTCAATAATGTCTCCACAGTGTGGGCAATATGGATTGTCTGTCAAGTGATGAAGATGCAAGTGAGCATTCAAGTTGCTAGCTTCACACCTTAATTGGCAATGCCATATATTCTCGTTTCTGTTCCCAATGTTGAAGTACCCTGGTGCACTAGGACTTGCTGAGTTTAGATGTTTTTTTGAAACCATCAACCGAAGAGCTATGCTTGGTTGATGTAGGCAGCTTGTTCCAAAGTTTTATAGTAGAAGATATAAAGCTCTTAGAGTAGGCCATAGTATTACAAACAGGCAAACGCATATTATCTGTATTAATGGGTTGCCTAAGGTTATATCCATGTGGAGAGGCAGTAAAGGGATGTATAAGATTGGACAAATAAAATGGTGCTAACCCATTCATCATCTTATACATTAGAATGAGTTTATGTTTTTCCCTTCTCTTATGTAATGGTTCCCAACCTAGTTCCTCATACATCTTAGTTTTTGAGGAGTTTACTCTAAGTCCTGTAATAATTCTACCTGCTTCGACTTGAACACTTTCAAGAAGTTGTGCTTCGGCTAGAGTGCAATTATCGCATACTATATCTCCATATTCAAGAACTGGTCGTATAAATGAGTAGTAAATATTAATCAAAGCTTTCCGAGAGACCTGGTACTTCAACATTCGTAGCATTTTTAATCTTTCACATGCCTTTTTGTAAATCTTATTAATGTGTGTATTCCATTTTGCATCACTCTGGAAGTCGATGCCAAGATGTGTATGTACATTGACATCATTCACTTGGCGATCAGGGCCTCCAAAGTACACAGGATGGATCTCAACATTTCTTCGAGAGAATAGCATTGATTCAGTCTTAGAAGGATTAAATTTTATTGCCCAATTTTCTGACCAATTATGAATATGTGTTAGATCTGCCGATAAACTATCTGCAGCCTGTAAATAATTTTCCTCGTCAACAATAACAAACAAAGATGTATCATCTGCAAATAGTTTGATGTGACAGTCTATGCCCTCTATAATGTCGTTTATATAAATAAGAAACAGAAAAGGTCCTAAAACTGAACCTTGGGGAACCCCAGCATCAATATCCCCCCATCCTGAATTATGACCTTCTAATACAACTCTCTGCTTTCTCTCAATTAGATAATCACTAATCCAATTTAACAAATTTCCACAAAACCCAAGTTTTTGCAATTTGTATACGAGTCCCTTATGCCAAACTCGATCAAAAGCCTTAGATATATCGCAGAAAACAAATCTAACATCCTAACCAACATCTAAGTTCTTTAAAATAGTATCATAAATGTTTAGCAGTTGGTATACAGTGGAATCTTTAGGCATGAATCCGGACTGATGTTCTGTTATAAGACGATGGTCGAGAACATAGTTGTGCATGTGCTTTACTAGGATCTTTTCCATCAACTTACACAGGACACATGTAAGAGAAATAGGACGGAAAATGGAAACATCTGATATAGACCCTTTATTCTTATAAATAGGTGTTACATGAGATCTTTTCCAAATGTAGGGTAAACGGCCACACTGAAGAGACCTATTGAAAAGTACAGTTAACGGTTTTATAAGTGATGCCGAAAGATTTTTAAGAATAATTGGTGCAATGCCATCTGGACCGCTTGGTTTAGAGGCATTTAATATATTTAGTTGGTCCTTGACCTCTTCCTCTGTAATAGTGAAGTCAGGTAATACCTTTTCTGCTTCAGGATTATAATCTGGAAGGTCAGGTTCATTTTCAATATGTGATATGCTAGTGAAAAAATCATTGAAGATATCACATTTATCTGACGGATGTATAATAATGTGTCCCCTATTGACTAGTGGAGGGTTAGAGCTATCACATTTGTTTAGCTTACATACTGATTTGGCAATTCGCCACCATTTACCAGGAGGAATATCCTTATTTAGAAGTTGTGACGTCAATGTTTCCTTATGTGATAACTTGGCATCTCTTACGAGTTTTATAACATGATTACGTTGTTGTCTATACAATTGCCATTGAGCTGGATTGTTTGACAACTTTGCCTTATGATGTGTACGATTACGTTTTCGAATCGCTTGTCGTATTGTATTATTCATAAAAGGTTTGTCATTTGGACGAATAACGACAGTTTTGGTAGGTATATGCTTGTCACATGCCTCTGTGAGTTTTGACTGTAAAATTGAATAGCTCTCATCTACAGTCTTATCCTCAAAAAGGGTGTTCCAATCATTTATGTTTAGATCGTCAGACATACCTTCATAATTGGCCTCATTATACTTGCGAACTGTCCGTTTATAGCTTCTTTTCTTGATATTTTTTATGTTTACATCTATGCTTACTGCACAATGGTCACTACAGAAGTTTGGGTGAACCATAACTGACCTTACTAAATTTGGACGATTCGTAATTAGCAGATCTAGACATGTAGCTGTTGAGGCAGTGATCCTTGTTGGCTCACTCATTAAATTAACCAGATTTAATCTACTTAAAAGGTTTGCAAGGTGACCATTTGAATTAGAAATCATGTCCACATTTAGATCCCCTCCCAGAAAAATAGGAATATTTAAATCCACTACAGGTTGTAAATTTGTCTCAAGTGCTCTATAATAATCAACTGGTGAACTTGGTGGTCGGTACACCACCCCAACCATGACTTTAGTTGAAGTGGTACTGACCTTCACCCAGATAATCTCAATATTACCATTATTAGAAAGATCTGGTTCCTCTTGGATGTGCAAGTTATCCTTAAGATAAATAGCAACGCCCCTCCGTGTCTATTTCTGTCCTTACGTAAAGGCTTTTGAAATCCATTTAACATGATATCTGTTGAATCTATATCATCTGACAGATGGGTTTCTGTAAGCATAATAATGTCGAATTCTGATAATTCAACTTCTATCAAATCTAACTTGGGTGGGAGAGAGTTAACATTAACATGAGCAATGCTAAGAGGACCGTGTAGATATTGTTGGGAGCTATCTAAAGGGGGGCCTGGGTGTGGATGTACATTTCCAATAAGCAACAGGAAAGCGGTGACGACCAATGCATAGTGACTGTTTGTCTCACCTAAACCGGTTGTAAGACTCATTAACTGGCTCTCTTTTGTATAAACACTTACCGGCGACCTCCTATGTATTACTATTGATGCTGATATACAATGATTAATCATTATCATAAATGATTATCGGTTTACATTTTTTTCCCTGGAGGCCGCCATCTTGTCTTGGTGTAGTACATATACAGGTACTGCTAAAAATAGGATCAGTACTGACAGACAGAAATGTAACAAATAAATAATAAATAAACACAATGGAAAAATAAGAAATAACAAGTATGTACAATATTGTAGACAGAATATTAAGATTTAATAACTAAATACTTTATCTGGAGAAATTTGTTTCAAATCCCCCTTTTTGTGTGCTATTTTAAAGTAGTGTACGTAATTCCCCTTTTCTAAATATAGAAACAAATGAATATAATTAGACTGGTTCTCGAGATGGTCTACTATCTTTGAGTGTATTTAATTAAAGGAAACCAGTTTATTATTGATATTCTGTCAGTGAGCACATGGAATATATATACAATGTTTACAGACATTTCATATAATATTAGTCAACGATAAAGAAGCTAGAATTAAGTGTTCATCTCTTCAATCACATCATTCGGTGGAGTGCTATTGTGAATATCTACATGGACGACATTCTGTTTTTTTGGTGAGTTTTTACTTAGGAACGATGGTGTTTTTACAACATCAGTAAATGATAGTTCATTGTCCTGATTGCGGGTTCTATGTGTTGGCGGCTGACCGGTATTAGCTGCTTATTTCGGCACAAACGTCACTGGTAGTTTGTTTTCTCTTGTGCAAGCGATAATTGTACCATCTGTTTTCTTAATGAAGATAAGTCCATCTCGTGTCCAGGTGTCAGATATCAGATTATTTTTCTTCATTTGTCTTGCTTTATAAAAAAGATTAGATCTCCCTTTTGATAGAGATTCGTTGATATACAACCCAGGTCTTAGGTACCTTCGATTTGCATAGATGTACTATTTTAACCTATAGTTAATGAATCTGACTGCTATTGGTCTGCTAGTAGCGTTGTTTTGTTTTGCCCCAAGGCGATGTGAGCGATCTATTTCGGTAGGATCTATCTCAATATCTAACTCGGCTTGTAGGAACTCAGACAAGTAGATCTGTATTTTCTCTCTCATTGTGTTTAGGGATGCCAGATATACGCAGGCTATGGCGACGGCCATATTGTTCAAGATCATCTACTTTCAGTTCACACTCTTTTAAATCATTGCGTAATTGGCTGATGTTTTCTTGGAGAGGTTTAGCCAGATTGTCTACTTCAATTTTAAGGGTAGGAGCCAAGTGATTCAGCAGACGGGTTTTAATATCGGGTATCTCTATTAGAGCGGACACAAAACGGTCTATTACATCATTGTTAGTTAAAGCACCAAGGACAGCATCTATGAGTATTTCAGCATCATCTGTATTATCTGATGTCTCACTTGAAAGAAACCGCTTTCGGTCTAGGGCTGATAATTTTGAGAACACGCTTCCATAAGACTGGGTGTCAGGTTGGGCTGGCGAGGATAATTGATTTGTGTTATTGTTCGAGTTTTGTTGTTTCTTTTGTTTTTTACTGTTCTTATTGTTGTTTCCAGCCATTTTTAATATAATGCTAATTATTGTATATGGCCATTTAAATTACGATGAAGTGTAAACAAAGCGACAACTACTCACTGCAGTAGAATAATTATGTCCAGTTTAATGCATTATAATGGTTTTAAACTATTTCTACTTTATAATTTGGTTCCATTATACTTTCGGTCATTCTCTAAGCGTTCACTTGATAGTTCGTATGGAGGGATTTTTCACATAATTTCTCCTGTGCGAAATTTTAGTCCACCATGTTGCGTGCCTCGATCTCTTTGTACTAACCCCTACCCATTAGTTTGTGTTTTCATCGACTATAACCCCAATTGTATAGTTTTGTACTTACACTTACCCTAAATGTATTTTTATATGCTAACCCCTAACCCTAACTGTGTGTTTTATACTAACTCTAACCCTTATTATATGTTTTACACTAGTCCTAACCCTAATTATACGCTTTTGTACTAACCCCTACTTTTTATTTTGTGTTTTCATCGACTATAACCCTAACTGTATAATTTTGTACTTACCCTAACCCTAAATGTATCTTTATATGCTAACCTCTAACCCTAACTGTGTGTTTTATACGAACCCTAACCCTAATTGAATGTCTTACACTAACCCTAACGCTAATTGTACGTTTTTGTATTATCCTTTACCTAAACTGTATCACTTTGTACTAACCCCTATCCATTAGTTTGTGTTTCCATCTCTCCTAACCCTAATTGTCTAATTTTGTACCAACACTAACCCTAAGTGTATCTTAATATGTTATCCTCAACCCTGATTGTGTGTTTTGTACTAACCCTAACCATAGTTATATGTTTTTGAACAAACCCTTACCCTAATTATATGTTTTACACTAACCCTAATCCTAATTGTACATTTTTGTACTATCCTTTACCTGAACTCTATCTCTTTGTACTAACCCTTACCCTTTAGTTTGTGTTTTCATCGATCCTAACCCTAATTGTCTGATTTTATACCAACCCTAATCCTAAGTGTATCTTAATATGCTAAGCCCTAACCCTAACTGTGTGTTTTATACTAACCCTAACCCTAATTATATGTCTAACACTATCCCTAACCCTAATTATACGTTTTTGTACTAACCCCTACCATTTATTTTGTGTTTTCATCGACTATAACCCTAATTGTATTATTTTGTACTAACACTAACCCTAAATGTATCTTTATATGCTAATCCCTAACCAAAAGTGTGTTGTATACTAACCCTAACCCTAATTGAATGTTTTAAACTAACCCTAATCCTAATTATACGTTTTTGTACTATCCTTTACCTGAACTGTATCTCATTGTACTAACCCCTACCCATTAGTTTGTGTTTTCATCGCTCCTAACCTAATTGTCTGTTTTTGTACCAACACTAACCCCTAACCCTAAATGTGTGTTTTATACTTACCAAAACCCTAATTATATGTTTTACACTAACCCTAATTTTAATTGTACGTTTTTGTACTATCTTTTACCTGAACTGTATCTCTTTGTACTAACCCCTACCCTTTAGTTTGTGTTTTCACCGCTCCTAACCCTAATTGTCGGATTTCGTACCAACCCTTACCCTAATTGTAGCTTAATATGCTAACCCTTAACCCTAATTTTGTGTTTTATACCAATCCTAACCCTTATTATATATTTTACACTAAACCTTACCCTAATTGAATGTTTTTAACTAACCCTTATCATAAATGTATTTTTTAAACTAACCCCTACCATTTATTTTGTGTTTTCATCGACTATAACCCTATTTGAATAATTTTGTACTTACCTTAACCCGAAATGTATCTTTATATGCTAACCCCTAACCCTAAGTGTGTGTTTTATAATAACCCTAACCCTAATTGAATGTCTTTCACTAACCCTAACGCTAATTATATGTTTTACACTAACTCTTATCCTAATTGTACGTTTTTAAACTATCCTTTACCTGAACTGTATCTCTTTGCACTAACCCCTACCCATTAATTTGTGTTTTCATCGCTCCTAACCCTAATTGTCTAATTTTGTACCAACACTAACCCTAAGTGTATCTTAATATGCTTATCCTTAACCCTGATTGTGTGTTTTATACTAACCCTAACCCTAATTATATGTTTTTGAACTGACCCTTAAAATAAATGTATTTATTTTGTACTAACCCCTACCATTGATTTGTGTTTTCATTGACTATAACCCTAATTGTATAATTTTGTACTAACCCTAATCCTAAGTGTATCTTGATATGCTAACCCCTTATGTGTGTTTTATACTACTACTGACATTTTATTTGACCTATTTGTTTGACTACTGACATTGAACATGACCTATGTCTATGACTACTGACATTTAACTTGACCTATGTCTATGACTAGTGAATATAACTTGGCCTATGTCTATGACTACTGACATTTAACTTGGCCTATGTCTATGACTACTGACATTTTATTTGACCTATGTCTATGACTACTGACATTTTACTTGACCTATGATTATTACTAGTGACATTTTACTTGACCTATGACTATGACTAGTGACATTTAACTTGACCTATCTCTATGACTACTGACATTTTACTTGACCTATCTCTATGACTAGGGACATTTAACTTGGCCTATGTCAATGACTAATAACATTTTACCTGACCTTTTGTCTATGGCTACTGACGTTTAACCTGGCCTATGTCTACGACTAGAGACATTTAACTTGACATATCTCTATGACTACTGACATTTTACTTGACCTATGTCTAGGACTTCTGACATTTTATTTCACCTATTTATTTGACTAACAACATTTTACCTGACCTATGTCTATGACTAATGACATTTTACTTGACCTATGTCTGTGACTACTGACATTTTACCTGACCTATATCTATGACTACTGACATTTACCTTGGCCTATGTCTATGACTACTGACATTTTATTTGACCTATGTCTATGACTACTGACATTTAACTTGGCCAATGTCTATGACTAGTGACATTTAACTTGACCTATGTCTACGACTACTGATATTGTCTTTGACTACTGACCATTTACTTGATCTATATTTAGTACTACTGACATATGTCTATGACTACTGACATTTTACTTGACCTATGTCTATGACTACTGACATTTTACTTGACCTAAATCTATGACTATTTACCTTTTACTTGACCTATGTCTATGACTAGTGACATTTTACTTGACCTATGACTACATCCTCGGAAACCCAGGTGTTCTTCTCTCGCCTACTCGTTTATCACGTGATGACTGAGTAAGCGAGAGAAGAACCCCTGGGTTTCCGAGGATGCTATGACTATGACTACTGACATTTTACTTGACCTATGTCTACGACTAGTGACATTTAACTTGACTTATCTCTATGACTACTGACATTTAACTTGGCCTATGTCTATGACTACTGACATTTTACTTAACCTATGTCTATGTCTATGACTAGTGACATTTTATTTGCCATATGTTTTTGACTAGTAACATTTTACTTGACCTATGTCTTTGACTACTGACCATTTACTTGATCTATATGTAGGACTTCTGACCTTTTACTTGACCTATATCAATGACTACTGATATTTTACTTGACATTAAATCAATTGAAATTACATATATACATAAAACAAATAATACATTCTACAAAAACACATATAATACTGCGAGCAAGTTCACCAAAAGATAACTGATCTTCATATTGGAACTCTATATCTGTATTTTCGATTATCTTTCCTCAATAAATAGTCTAATGCAATTATATTTCTTATTCTATGTGTGATGTAATTCCTTCATGCAAAGTCTCATAAGAATTCAATAAGAGGTTTAGGAGGAATTGTGCTTACAGAGCAACAACTTCACATCTACATATTCCTTTTTGTAAAGTTTCATCACTGATCTTCAAAATCTGTTAAGCAGTTTATGAGGAGACATGTTAGCCTGCTGACAAACGGACAGACAGAGAGGGTGATTTTTTGTTTGCATGGCCACAGGTTACAATTATATATATTTGAAGTATGTTATATCATCTGAGACATACAAAACAACACATTAAAATAATTTGGAATGAATTCATTAAGGTATTTAAAAAGTTGAGCACCATAAAATAACAATCAATTGCTTTCAAACCATTTTACTCTTCAGTATCATTTGATTCACTATCAGAATCATCCATAAGTTCTGGTACAAAAGTCGCATCCTCAAGATTATCAGATCAATTTTTAACATCAGTCATTGCATCACAATATCTTGCATAGCCCAAATACCAAAGAACAGAAGCAACATGTGCACAAGCTCCTACGACTCGTGCACCAGCTTTACACTGACAGTACCAGCCTTTTACTACAATTTCATCATACTCAATCCACAATAAATAAGTTTTGGATGATGTATGGCGACTTTGGAGACGAACCCTAAGTATTCCACTAATGTCATCATTTAAAACAATACAATAATCACCACTGTCATCTAAATGTTGACAAGAATAACTTTTAGCTTATTTCTGCTGATAAACTCCTAGGGTAATGTTTGTACAAAAATGATCTACCATCTGGCAAAAAAATTTCTAAATTGGATGAGCGATTATATTTTTATAAGCAAAATCTTGAAAACAAAAGGAGATAATCCGTCCCGCCAAAAGCTCCGATTTTGATGAAAATTGGTATATACGGTAAAAGTGGTATGCCGAGTTCTATTTTGGTGTCAATTTTTTATTTTATTTTTGGCCATTTTCAAAAGGGCCTCCATTTTCCATCAACTTCAACTTGATCCGATTTTGATGAAAATTTGTATACAGGGTAAATGTGGTATGACAAGTTAAATTTTTATATGGAATAGTCAGGTGAGCGATTCAGGCTCCTGTGAGCCTCTTGTGTTTGATTGCACTACACAATATCAACTGAAGGCTGTTCCAGAAAATACTATGTCCCCCACCCAGGGCAGCACATTTTTTCAACCCCCACCACCTATAGAAAAAAATAAAATTTAACATATACTTTAAAATTATATTTTAAATTTACCTCCACTGCCTACATAAATAGGATAAAAGTGCCTTCCTAGGGGCATAGTATTTTCTGGAACAGCCTTGATTGAAAATGTTGAACTGGTCAAAGTAAGAGTGATTATAGGTAGATTGCTGTAGCATATTCTCATTTTTTTGTAGGCATGTTGATACCAACCATAAATTGATTGCTTGGAGATTTGGCTGTATAGATAGGGTGAGTAAGTGAGTGAGTTGGTGTTTTACGTCCGTGCAACGCTATAAAGGTTATTTACAGGCGATGAACATGAAAAGGGTGATAAAATGAACATGAAATGATGATGATGAATGAAATATGGGGGTGGGATGGGAAACAAAGGACCGGTAAATTTTGAAGAACCACAGGAAAATGGGAGAGGTGGGTAGGGGCGGAAAATTGAGCCTATGTGGTGCAGTACTTGGCGGTCCACAAAGGGGTCTTTTACGTGCATGAAGATGGGAAAAGTCGTCTTATTACTCATCTAAATGTATCTGACAACAACAGAAAAGACACAGCTTTGGCCTTTTTTTCAAACTGGTATTGCCATGTATGGTTTGCCTTCTAGAGTACAGGGAGATTGCGGTGTTGAAAGTGCAGACATTGCTAGATTTATGAATGAACAGAATGGTTTTGAAAGAGGAAGTTTTATAAGAGGAAGAAGTGTTCTTACTTTAAAATGTTAATTGCCTTTTTGTACTTATGTCATTTTTTAGCATTACAGCGGTCAAGTGTGTCGGTTTTGTGTGATGATGCATCATCAAATTAAGTGTTTGACGTGTTGTGTCGGATTTAAAATCGACATACTTGATTTTTTTACATCAGTCGATGGATGCTTCTTAGCTAGCTGTCAGTAATTTCGAGTGTTCTCAAGAGAGTATCTTTACGTCCCGTTAATTACTTGTTGTCCTTTTGTCTCAGATACTCTCTTGTTGAATTGAACTTCTATCGATATGATTTTAACTTTGTGTTAGTTTGTGCTTTGTTATTGATTATCATTAGGGGGAAGGTTGGCGCCAAAAAACTAGTTTAACCCCGCCACCCCGCCCTGATTTTTAAAATGTATCATTGATTTGTAAAATTTAATTAAGAGTTTCCAAGTGAACAAATGCTGCCAATATTTTTGAAATTTTTTACAACTGAAAAGACATGTACCTTTTTTAATGAACATATAAAGAATTTTTTTTTAGAAAAAAATCAAATTATACCTTTTTCATTTTTTTTCAAACATTGCAATCATGGGGGGAGTAATTTCTCAACATGCAGTCAAATCCCTCCTCTGAAAATTCAAAATCTGTCCCGGATTCAACGTCGGAGAATTTTCCCACTAGTCTTTTGTTCTTGAAGATCATTGATAACGTTTTCAAGAAAAACATCCCAAAACATGCTTTTTCAAATTCTTTGAACATGGAAAACATCATATTTGTTTTTGATAGAAGTTATCCTAAACTGGGAATCAGAATTCGATAAATTCTGTATTTTTGGTCTAGCGTTTAATAGTTTTGATAGAAATTAACTGATGATTGAATTAATTTAGATGTTCTTTCAAGTGATTTGATTTTTGTTTTTTTTCTTTTTAAATATTGATGACATTGTTTTCATAGTTTTGATTAATATGTCGTTTTCTTAGATGTTGTTGATTAGATTGAGATGAATTATTTAGACATATGGAGGTATTTGTTTGAAGTAAATTTATTACATATGGTGAAACTAAAATATAGTATTAATCAAAACATTGTATTGAATCAACATATTTAACAAACAAAAACAAACTTCTTCTATTCTCAGATTGCATTGTTTATGTGATCATCCAAGTCTATCATTTCATAGAAATTAATCGTTTCTACGATTAAAGTTTTTAGATTTTCATTTTCTGAGTGAGATTATTTCTTCTTCGTCTTGTCATATGTAAAAAAAAGTCTCTTGCTTCGCTCAATAAATTCACTGCTGTCTTGAAAATGATTTCCAGATTCTGTAAATAGTTTTCACTAAACACTGAATCGTTTATGAATGTATGAGTTGTAATAACATGTAGCCAGTTTACATAACTTTAACATTTGATTCTCTTGTAGAAATAAGGATTCACAGCATCTTTCCAAAACTCCATACGAAATTTATATATACAAAATTAAAGATGGATGGTCTCTTTATTTGACATTTTCTTCTGGCTAAGGCAGGCTTTCTTAGATGAAATGATTTTCTCTGTAATTTCTGTTATTTCACTAGAAAGCTTGTAATCAATAAATCTATAATTAAGTAACATGGATTTGTATTAATGTATATAGTAGTTGTTACACTTTTCTGAAAAGCTTATATCATGTATATATTAGAAGTATTGAAACCAAACCGGAACCGAAACGCGAAAATTTCTGTAACAACTTAATTTTATGTGACTCTATCTTAAAAAAGAATCTCATCTCAAAGATTCTCACCAAGAGAAACCACTTTTTTGCATTATGTAAATGGTGGCGCTGAAGCATGTACAAAATTTATTCATGAGCAGGGAATGGGATTTGAACCCGATAAAGTAATTATTCATATAGGTGCCCGTGATGTGCAAAATCAAGGTGTCAAACTTGATACCTTTTCCAACTTGTTAGATGAGGCCACAAAACATTTAGTTGAAGATATACTGGGTGTTAAAAAAGATAAAAAAAAAACACGCAAGAAAATGTACAAGTAATTTTGTATTCAAGATAACTGAGAAAAGAAATATACAATTAAAGTAGCTGATTTGTTATCATAAATATCATATTTAAGTAGATAAGTTGTTAGTATTGATTATCTTACCCTTTATCAGCACTAGGTTATTCTATCGGTCGAGAGACGAAAAATGACCGAGGGCTTTTTAAGGGTAAAGATTAAAAATAAGACATGTAAAGATGTATTTTTCATATACTCCAATATTGAACTAGGGGGAAAACTTATAAGATCGTTTTTTGAAAACTGGACTTTAAATTTTAAAGGATTTCTCAATCAATCGAAGAAGCTAGCTTTTCTTGTTGCATGATCCATTCTTGACTCTAACAAAACCTAAAACATTGTGTCTTTCATAGTCACATCATAAAAGCCATGTCCGAAATTTCACGAATGACGCCAGGCTTCCGAAAAATGACGGAAAGGGGTGTGATAAATTACCAGAAGCGCGCGTGATAAAGCTTTATCAGCCTTAGAAGATGACGTCACAGCTTTATCAGCCACGGAACATGAAATCGCGAAAAACAATTTCTTTTAAACAACAGATTTATAGTCTAGTGAAAAAATGCAATTTAATATTTTCTATAAGTATACGATAATAATAAATATCATATTAGACATGTTAGAAATCAAATCTAATGCTATAAATTTTCTTCAATTCATATGTATTTCAACAATTATTTAATAAATTATTTTTACTTTACTTTAGATAAAACGGGCAGAATTTGGAGAAAAGGACATTACCTGGGAACCAAAAGAAAACATTCCTGACATTCTAATCAGGAAATATGGAACATGTTAAATAAAGGGGTTAGTTAGTTAGTTATTGCTTTACTCCCAAGCAGCACGATTTCGGCTATATCCGGGAGATGAAGATGAAAATAGTGATACAATGAACATGAAATGATGATGAAGTGGAGGAAATGGGGACACAAGGCCAATCGGGTAGGAGAGTTTTGACTGCCACTGGAAAAAGGAGTGATGGGTAGGGACGGGAAATTTAGCCTCCTGCATGGGGATCCTACGGGTCCTACTCTTACCGAGACCTGCAGCAGGGTGCTTTAACGTGCGAGGAACGTGACATTTTTCCCAACACGGTGCATCACTATGGTTTGCGGTCAGGTTTTCCGCATTATCGCCTGACGACCCCGCATCTCTCGATGTCAGGGCTGCCCCATTAAACCACCTGGGGCACACATCCCAGTCGCTTTGTGGGCAAAGCGGCCTGACCCCGATGTCAGGTTTCTGAGCGCTCTTTAGTGGACTTTTACCGACAAGCTTAGCGCTGCTGCGGGCCTATTCGCCTCCCGGGCCCCGCACGGGACTAAAATAAAGGGGAAGTCGTTAAAAAAAGTATTGCTTATTAACCTGCTTAAAATAAAGGGGAAGTCGTTATACAAAAGGTATTGCTTATTAACCTGCTATGAGGTGATCAGCTAGTGATCAATAGTGTGGTATTCAAGCAAGAACATTTATTACAGCACTACCCACCCTGATTTAAGCTCGCTCATAGTTAATACTTTTATGATGCTATTATATTGTTAATTCAAACTTTTTTCTTCAAACAGGAAGTATATGACCTAAGAGCATAAAATAAACATACATCATATGGTACTGTAGGGTAGCATGTTACCAAATGTAGTCAGACCTTTATCTCATGCAGTTGCTTATAAAATTGTGTTAGAAATTATTTATCAGACGAAAGGGCTGACAGACAGGCAGACAGAGGTAAAACAGTTCATCCTTTTTTCTTCAGTATAGTATTCATCTAATTTTTTTTTTTATTAAAGATGATCAATTGTACCAGAATGGTCCAAGTTTTTTTGTCTATAAATCATGAAACCAAAGACATGAAACAGAAAGAGGAAAATAAAGAAAATGAACAAGATGAAGCCCTTCCTCAATCTGAATGGATTCCAGAAGAGTTATTTCAGACAGGGGGTAATGAGCACATGTTTAAAGAGATACAAAAGTATACAAATTATCCTTTATTTCTTTTAAGCTGCAAATGTTTTTCATCTTATAAGAATTCGTCTATAGTTATTATTCAACAAGACCAATCAATGTCTTGGCTTATCTCACACGGCATAACGTTGAACCCTGTACGTTGATTAAAAAAAGCCCAATATGGACAGTCAATAGTTTTTGACACTTGCAGCCTAAGGTGGACTGACAATGGATATTTGTCACATGCAATCCAATTTATAGTAACCCTGATTGAACGTAGTTGCACTAACCTTTACCTGAACTGATCTCCTTGTACTACCCTCTACTGCGTATTCTGTGTTTTGATCGACTTTAACCCTAATTGTATGATTTTGTAACCCTTACCCTAATTGTGTGTTTTATACTATGTTCTTACTAGCCCTTACCCTAATCATATGTTTTACAGTAACCCTAACCCTAATTATACGTTTTTGTACTAGCTTATATCATACATGTTTCTTTGTACTAACCCCTACCACTTACTTTTTGTTTTCATAGGCTAACAATTAGGGTAAGGGGTTATCATATTAAGATACAGGTTTTGTTTGTTAAATAGGTTAATATATAGCGTGGTAATTTATAAAAAACCAATGAAACCCGATTTTTTTTTCTTTCATTTTTTCTTCAATGTGTCTAATCAAAGTGATTGGTTTGATATATTCTATATTTTGGGAGGATAGCCATTATTTCTGTTAGTAATACTTAAACCTTATTATAGTAGCTACTGAATTTTATCATTTGTATCAAAATCATCAAAATAAAAATACTTTGGCATCTAAATGAGCAGTGGTACCCCAATTCTGTAATATAAGTCATTTTTTTATGATTCCTTCAATTTTAAAAATTTATTTTTTAATGATAGTTAGGAGTAAACAACTTGTAGCTCTCAGAATTGTCAGAGTTGAAGTTCAATTTAGTTTTTTCAGCTGTACGTTTAAATTTTTGGAAGTCAGGTTTGTAATTAGATGAAGATGAATGTTTTGCAAAAGTTTCAGCTAGTTTGTTGGCAATGTCCTTGTCAGATGTTAAAGTGGAATTGCCAACGTTTAGATGTTTAACTGAGGATTAAGAGTTTTTACCTTTGAGTTTTTGTATGAAATTCCAAATTTCGGGAAGTTAAACCAGATACAAAATTTCTCCAGGATGTTCTTCTGGATTGTCGACAAGTTCGTCTAGCCTTTGCCCGAAAAATTCTAAAATTACTTAAATTTTCTTTCGTTTGTTGTTTGCCACATCGTTTTTGAGCTTTATTTCTATCGTCGATAGCCTTGTCACACTCGTCTGTGAACCAAGGTTTATTGAGTTTTTTAGGAGTTGCCGAGGTCTTGGGAATGGTTTCATCAGCAATAGAGATAAGAGTTTGGTTAAAAGTTGTTATTGCTTCTTGATCCTGACCAAAAATTTCTGGTCTTAATTTTTCCGAACAAAGTATTGAAAATTTTTGCCAATCGGCCTTCTCTAACTTGTAGCGAGGAATTCTTTGTTCAGAATAGGAAAGTTATCACTTCCACAGAGATCATCATGGACTTGCCATGAGAAATCTGTTAAAAGAGAAGGATCACAAATTGAGAGATCAATTGATGAGTATGTTCCATTTCCAGAATGTAAAAATGTAGAAGAACCATCATTAAAGATGCAAAGAGATTCTTTTGATAAAAAATCCTCAATCTTTTTACCCTTATCAATACCTTAGCAATACTATTTATTTTAATACTAAAGAGAGTGACCGAAAGGATGCTACCCTGAGGCACACCCATTTCTTGATCAAACTCTTAAAAAAAATTTAAAAATTCGCTTTTTTGGCCCCTTTTGGGCCCCTAATTACTAAACGAAATTATAAAATGAACCCAAAAGGGGAGGTGCACATCTTCAATATATATGTAATCACTGTGTAAAATTTCAGAAAGATCTAGTGTTTGGTTTTTGAGATTCTGATTACACAAGACAGGCACCCCATAGTGGGACGGACGGACAGACGGACGGACGGAGTGACCCGACTACTAGACCTGCTTTCGCCTTCGGCAACGCAGGTAAAAACGTCTTATTAACTTATTAACTTTAACATTAAAGTGTCTGTCAGAAAGAAAGTCGGCAAAGAAAGTTGGTAACCTTCCTTTCAACCCCATATCAGAAATGTCCTTTAAAATACCATACTTCCATGTTGTGTCATAAGCTTTTTCGAGATCGAAAAAGATAGACACCACATGTTCGTTCTTCGCAAATGCATTTCGAAGAAAAGACTCAAACGGACCAAATGATCAAGCGTGCTCCTGCCTTTGCGGAATCCACACTGGATATTCGAAATGAGTCCATTGGACTCAAGGAACCAAACGAGCCGATCGTTGATCATGCGTTCTAGAGTCTTACAGACGCAGCTTGTCATGGCTATCGGACGATAGTTGGAAGCATCTGTGTGATCCTTTCCCGGCTTGGGGATAGGAACAACAGTGGCAAGCTTCCATATTTCAGACAATTTTCCGTTTATCCATATACCATTCATTTAATTTAGAAGAGTCTTCATCGATATTTCAGGGAGATGTTTTAACAGTTGATAATGGATGCTATGAGGGCCACATGCAGTGTCATGGGCTTTACTTAAGGAAGTTTTAAATTCATCTAAAGAGAAAGGAGAAAGGTAAGCTCTTACAAAATTTGTTCTAGATAAATCATTTTTTGGTCAATCTTCAAACTTTTTGCTGTAAATGAAAGATACTTTTCAAAACTTATATCTAAGGTATTTGTTTATAGATGCTTTTAATATAAAATTACCAAGTTAAACTTGAAAACTTGACAGAAAAATTTGACACTTCAGTTCTTAATTAAAAAAGTGTCAAAATTATTACATTTTTTCCGGTCATATTGTTTAGTGTGGTGTTTGTGTATCTGTACTATGTGTATTTTTTCCTGAAACTAACATCAGTCCATAATGCCAAAACGTGTACGTTTTAGCAATGTTGTTCAAGTTCGGGAATATGCTGTCGATTTAGAATCTAATATAGTATCAATTGAAGTACCACGACAAATTCAACAACAGCGACGAGAAGCAAACAGTTTAAATCGTTTATTCATCTTTACATTCGTTTTTGTACTGCTGTGTTTCTTAGGATTTGTAACATTAGTGTGTGTCCTCTATTTATTAGATTAAGTTCTAATGAAAGTGCTTTTTCAGTTTAGTAAAAAAATCCATTACCAATTATTTTTGGATGATATCAGTGGAAGAGGAATCTTTAAAAAAGACAACGAATATTTACGGATATACTCTGAAGACGAATATATTATAACCCTTATAAGACAGTTAGTGTTACTTTACAAGTTTGTGGATGTTTTTATTGTCAACATTATAGATTGATACGATTTCTTTTAGAACATGGATCGAAGAGGAAGATCAGTCAAAAGAAAACCAACGGAAGATAGAAGGGGGAAAGGAAAGGCCAAGAAGGCTCGAAGTTCAAGACAAGAAGAGTCTGCGAGAAAGGTAAGAAAATTTTAAACTTTGATTTATATTGATGCTAGGCAATTTTATCATGTGAAATAAAGATACACATTATCCTGCTTTCATTTTATTTAGATTCATTAATTGTTCAATACATTGAAGGCTGGTAATTTATCTTTTGACATCTCTTCATATCATAATTTCAATAAAAAGATTAAATTTTTATAGATGAAGTGATAACAACGGTAAACTTATACAAAATGCTTCTAAAATACACAATTGTCTCCCCAAAAAGGAACCATTTACCGCCAAAAGGGAACCTTTTATCGCCAAAAGGTTACCCATTACCGCAGAAAAGTAACAGATTATCGCATATAAGTTACCAAATATCGCAACGTGATGTTGTTACTTTTATGCGATGAAAAGTAACTTAGTTACCAAACATCGCATAAAAGTTGCCAATTACCGCAACTTAATTACCAACTACCGCAAAAAAGTTACCATCTCACGAGCGTGATTGTGTAACACTTTTGCGGTGATTGGCAACTATGTTACCAAATATCGCAGCGGGATATGGTCGTTTTAATGCGATAGAAACTTACCCGTAACCCTTTACCGTAAAAAAGGAACAAAATACCGCAAAAAAGTTACCCTTTATCGGCACGGTAAAAGGTTACACTTAAACGATAATTGCCTACCCGGGAGCAAGATACCGCAAAATAGTTACCGATTACCGCAAACATGGTTACCAACTACCGCAAACATGTTACCAATTACCGTAAAAGTGTAACCAGCTCCCGCAGCAAAATTAAATTGTTTTTTTTTTCTTTTTTCAGGATCAAAGTTCGTCCTCATCGTATGTATCGCCATCACCACCAAGAAAGGCTCTAAAAAAGGTATCAAAGCTAAATGTTGCTCTTTTTCGAAAGAAAACTGCACAACAAAGAGGGAAAGATGAGAGACTGTTTGAAGCAGAGCTTTCCGAAATAAATACTGATCCTTCTGATGACCTTTTCGATGACCAAGACATGAGTGAAGAAAGTGTAGATGGATTTGCACCAACCCAACCAGCCTCTGTACACCGCTCTAGTACACCGGTCCCTGGATGTTCAAGGACGGTTCCTGGATATTCAAAGGCGGTTCCTGGACGTTCAAAGACGGTTCCTGGATGTTCAAAGGCGGTTCCTGAATGTTCAAAGGCGGTTCCTGGATGTTCAAAGGCGATTCCTGGATGTTCAAAGGAACCAAGAGTTAGACGAGCACAAAAGTGTGACACTTGTGGTAAACTAATTAAAAACATTTGGCGACACCGCAAAACAGTTCATGGCCTGTCTTCTTCAATTCAGCCAGAGAACAAACTTATCTCAAGACGGGGATATGTGGTCAGATTATGCCCCTTTAAAAACTGTGACTCGGTCGTCGAAAGAATGAGAGATCATCTGGTTAGAACACATAATGTTGAGAAAGGATCACAAAGAATAAAAATGTTGATGAGAAAAGCAAAGGCTGTAACCCAAGACGACGAGAGAAAGGTAATTGAAAAGTATAAGAAGACGATCACGAAACAGATAAAGAAAGAGAAAAACATGCTGATAACCATTTCGGACGATGATGTTAAAACTGTTAAAACTTAAAACTGAACAACCGGAAATAATAATCATTGACGAAAGTGAAGAAGATCTAGACAGTAGAAACTTGAACAATCAAGATGATATACCTTCTGACGAAGATGAGAGAATGTCTAATAGTCAGATTAATATACCAGCTTACGAAGAAGATAAAGATGCAGGAAACTCGAGTCTACAACATGAAGAAACCGAGTCCAATGAAAGTTCTGAAAGAAGCGAAAGTAGTGAGAGTGACGAATACCAACCGTCAGAAAGTGATGAAAGTAGCGTTGAAGAAAAGCATTTCTTTGAAAACAAAATCACTAATGCTTTCATCAAGGTTCTCCAAAAGGCCCCAATGATGAAATCTAGAAGAGAAGCCTTTCAGCACTCACTTCAATCATGTAAGATATGGGGAGAAGTTTCGGAACGCCGAAAGATTGAGGAACTGTTTAACATCGATAAAGTAAATGAATGGCTAACAGAGTTTCTCCATAGATGGGCACCTGGTACAGCAAGGTCATATCTATCGTCACTTGTAATGTTCGTGGACTTCCTTATCAGAGGAAACTTTATAAGGAAGAAGATCAGCAGAGCACTTCGGTTCAAGGAAGATCTGAAGCTGTTAAGCAAACAGCTACGTAAAAAGGTGAAGAAACGAAGAACGCAGGTGGACACAGCAGAAGTTGGTAAGTAAACAACCACATACTCCCACCACACACACATACCCAAAACAAACAAACACACACACCCAGGAACCCACACACTCACATATACACAACACACACACACACACCCTCACTAACGCACACACACATCAAATCACACACACCCTTACAAACAAACACAATACACATTACCTCGATACACAACATTACACACACACACACATACACAACACACACACCCTCACTGACACACACATTACGAACAAACACTAATACACATTACACCACCACACTACATTACACACACATCCTTACACACACACAAACATACACACACACACTCACAACACAACACACAGATACACACACACACTGATACACACACACACTGACACACCCATCCAAACACACACACTAACACATTCACAAACACAATTAAATTTAAAGAAGCAAGTTATAACTTATCTTATAAAATTTTCGATTTTATATTTTTTCAGAGACGATGATAACGCCAGAAGTGTCAGAGTTTATGGAAAGTGAGGTTGTCAAGGTTACCACAGAAAAACTACAGGGAGAGGTGCCAAGAGTTGTGGTCCAGAACGATTTTATTGATGTCAGAAATTTTTTACTGCTCCGATTACTACTCTGCAATGCCCAAAGGCCAGCAGCTATAAAGAATATTTCAGAACAGGCAATCCAAAGGGCCAAAGTAACCCAAGAGGGAGCTGTAGTTATGGTAAGTTGAATATTGATAAAACGTAAGACACTACAAAATAGAAATGAAAACAAAACTATTGAACTTGAAGGATCAATCTCATATGTCCATCTGATTCAAACATCGATTACAGATTTAAAAATAAAAAGCTACGCCGAGCGCAGCATGATACGACCGCAACAAGTTTAACACTGTACGTTGGAGTCCTAATAAGGACAGTCCATTGTTTTGGTCACATGAAGCCCATGGTGGACTTACAAAGCTTTTTGACACATGCATCCTGTGGTGGACTTAAAAATGCATTTTTGACACATATATATTTACATCAACATCTAATACAAAAAGCCTTATTTATATACATGTAATAACTACAACTTAATTTTAAGTATAAAACTATTTGCCTTGACAAACTTTTAAAATTGGTGTTTTTGGCCCCTCTGACCCCTAATTTCTCGAAAACGGTAAGGGATATTGCAAATCTGATTGAAGAACGCAGCCAGGGATTTTCACAAGGATTCCAACGAAAAAAAGATTTTGAAAATTGGACCAAAAATAAACAAGAGGCTCCCAGGAGCCTGAATCGCTCACCTGACATATGTGCCTGAAGTAAAGGTTATAAGGCAAAATCTATTTAACGTTGAAAGGGTCATAAGATTAATAAGGGGGTCATCTGACAATATGGTAGATCTAAAGGTGCTGATCACTTTTGTTCTCAATCAAAATCTAAAAATCTGTCACCCTTTTTGAGTTATTTGCAAAAAAAATGCAGTTTAACCTAATGTTCTATTTTTAGCCACAGCGGCCATGTTTTACAACCAATCAAAAATCCCCACAACAGTTCTATACACCTAATAATAATAAACAATAATACCAAGTTTGGTTCCATTTGGACTTAAAGTGTCAGAGGAGTTAACATTTTCAATATAAGGAAATGCAGTTAAAATGCTCAATTTTGACGTTCCAAGGGCAATAACTCCACAAAGGAAAGGTCCTACAACGTTGACCCTGTTACATATTTTGTAGATCTTGATGTGCTAAACAATATGCAATTTAAATTTCTCAAATATCTTGAATAGTTTTCAAGATATTGAGCTAAACAGGTGCAAAATTTGCAAAAAATCCACAAAAAGGGCAATAACTCCTACATGGGTTGTTGGATTTTCTTCAAAATTTCAGAGCTGGTAGATCTTGAGGTGCTGATCACTTTTGTTCCCAATCAAAATTTTGAAATCTGTCACCGTTTTAGAGTTATTTGCAAAAAACTGCCATTTACCCCTATGTTCTATTTTTAGCCACAGCGGCCATGTTTTACAACCAATCAAAAATCCCCACATCAGTTCTATACATCTAATGCTAATAAACAACTATACCAAGTTTGGTTCCATTTGGACTTAAAGTGTCAGAGGAGTTAACGTTTTCAATGTAATGAGGAAATGCTGTTAAAATGCTCTATTTTGACGTTCTAAGGGCAATAACTCCTAAAAGGAAAGGTCCTACAACGTTGACCCTGTTACATATTTTGTAGATCTTGATGTGCTAAACAATATGCAATTTAAATTTCTCAAATATCTAGTTTAGTTTTCAAGATATTGAGCTAAACAGGTGCAAAATTTGCAAAAAATCCACAAAAAGGGCAATAACTCCTACATGGGTTGTTGGATTTTCTTCAAAATTTCAGAGCTGGTAGATCTTGAGGTGCTGATCACTTTTGTTCCCAATCAAAATTTTGAAATCTGTCACCGTTTTAGAGTTATTTGCAAAAAACTGCCATTTACCCCTATGTTCTATTTTTAGCCACAGCGGCCATGTTTTACAACCAATCAAAAATCCCCACATCAGTTCTATACATCTAATGCTAATAAACAACTATACCAAGTTTGGTTCCATTTGGACTTAAAGTGTCAGAGGAGTTAACGTTTTCAATGTAATGAGGAAATGCTGTTAAAATGCTCTATTTTGACGTTCTAAGGGCAATAACTCCTAAAAGGAAAGGTCCTACAACGTTGACCCTGTTACATATTTTGTAGATCTTGATGTGCTAAACATATGCAATTTAAATTTCTCAAATATCTAGTATAGTTTTCAAGATATTGAGCTAAACAGGTGCAAAATTTGCAAAAAATCCACAAAAAGGGCAATAACTCCTACATGGGTCGTTGGATTTTCTTCAAAATTTCAGGGTAGGTAGATATTGAGGTGCTGATCAATTTTACCCTATGCCAGAATTTTGATATCTGAAGCCGTTTTTGAGTTATTTGCAAAAAACTGCATTTTACCCCTATGTTCTATTTTTAGCCATGGCGGCCATGTTTTACGACGAATCAAAAATCCCCACATCAGTTCTAAGCACCGAATGCTAATGAACAACCATACCAAGTTTGGTTGCAATTAGACTTATGGTGTCAGAGGAGTTAACGTTTTAAAAAGTTTACGGACGACGGACGACGGACGGACGACGGACACCAAGTGATGACAATAGCTCACCTGACCCTTCGGGTCAGGTGAGCTCAAAAGTTGATTTTATGGGTGTGGCCTGTCTTTAGCCCCCTGTACCAATGTAATGGTGAAATACATATCAAAATCATTGACACACTTAGTAGACAGAATTTTATTAGCACTTCAACAAAAAAAGAATTTTCAAAATTGAATGAATAATAAACATTCTACAACAGTTTTGTCAATTCACCCGATTTAGCACCTTTGGCCCTTTTTTTTCTAAAACAGTAGGGGCCACAAACCCCAAATACAAAATCAACATTCCTTTAGTGGATATAATAATCATATTTAGACTTCATAACAATTGGCTGGCCCACTACAACTTAATATTGTAAAAAAACTATTTGCATGGACAAACTTTTATAAATGGCGTTTTTGGCCCCTTTGACCCCTAATTTCTCGAAAACGGTATGAGATATTGCAAATCTGATCGAAAAATGCAGGCAGGGATTTTCACAAGGATTCCAATGAAAAAAAGATTTTGAAAATCGGACCACAAATAAAAAAGTTGATTTTTTGGGAGTGGCCCCTTTTTGACCCCTTATAGCAATGTAACGGTACAAGATACATCAAAGGTATTGTTACATTTTGTTGACAGAATTTATTGAAAAATACAATAAAAAAAGAATGATCAAAATCGGATGAAAATCAAACATTCTACAGACGTTTTGTCAATACACCTGTTTTAGCCCCTTTTGGCCCTTTTTTCTAAAACGGTAGGGGCCAGAAACCCCAAATGCAATACCAACCTTCCTTTAGTGTTTATAAACATCATATCAAAATTTTATAACAATTGGTTAACTACAACTAAAGTTATCGCACGGAAACCAAAGTGTCTACAGACGACGACGACGACAACGACGACGACAACGACAACGACATCGCCATAACATAATACGATCGCAAAAAATTTGCGGTCGTATAAAAAGAATAAAATAGGCATAAATTACACAATTATACTTTAGAGTATACATTACCGAAAAATGAACACACTGATGTCATAAAGTAATCAACTACCGCAAAAAAGTATCCATATACCGCAAAATAGTTACCAAATCCCGTAGCGTAGTATGGCATCCTTCATGCGATAATTAGTAACAATGTTACAAAATACCGCAAAAAGTATCCTAATACCGCATAAAAGTTACCAAATACCGTAGCGTGGTATGGCATCTGTCATGCGATAATTAGTTACAATGTTAGAAAATACCGCAAAAACGTATCTTAATACCGCATAAAAATTACCAAATATCGTAGCGTGGTATGGCATCTGTCATGCGATAATTAGTTACAATGTTAGAAAATACCGCAAAAACGTATCCTAATACCGCATAAAAGTTACCAAATAGCGTAGCGTGGTATGGCATCTGCCATGCGATAATTAGTTACAATGTTAGAAAATACCGCAAAAACGTATCCTAATACCGCATAAAAGTTACCAAATACCGTAGCGTGGTATTGCATCTATCATGCGATAATTAGTTACAATGTTAGAAAATACCGCAAAAACGTAGTCTGTGAGTGAGTGAGTTGGTGTTTTACGCCCGTGCAACGCTATATAGGTTATTTACAGGCGATGAACATGAAAAGGATGATAAAATGAACATGAAACGATGATGATAAATGAAATATGGGGATGGGGTGGGAAACAAAGGACCGGTAAATTTTGAAGAACCACAGGAAAAAGGGGAGAGGTGGGTAGGGTCGGAAAATTTAGCCTATGTGGTGCACTACTGGGCGGTCCACAAAGGGGTCTTTTACGTGCATGAAGCGGCAAAAACGTAGTCAATTGCCGTAAAAAGGTTTCCTTGTGTCGCAACGTGATTTTGTATCTTTTTTGCGGTAATGTGTTTCTAGGTGACTAAATACCGCATTTTTGTAACCAAATACTGCAAAAAGGGTGGCCTTTATCGCTGCAATATAGGTAATTAGGATACCAATATCCGCTTACGTGTTATCCGAATATCGCACAAACGTTAGTTTTTATTTAAGTATAACCTACTATGAGATTATCAAAAACTGTATTGTTGTTATTTTGCAGATCGCAGACCACAAAACTGCAGAAAGTGGCCCCGTTAACCTTGGAATGCCCACGGACCTGTTTAACATGGTCCTTAAATATCTGCAGTGGGTCCAGAGTCTGAGAGTCCAGTTGCCACCAGATGGGCCGATCTTCATTACATTTCCTATAGACACACATTTTAATTCCTTGACTTCAAACAGCATCAACCAAGCTATCCAATCATTTTGGAAGCGAGGGCCAGTGCAAAAGGCCATCAACGCCACCAGAATAAGAAAGAGCACAGCCACGTTTGTGAGACAGGCCCTCCCCTCAAGCCGAGAAGAGCTGGCTGCGCACATGACTCACAGCCCAGCTACAGCTGATAGACACTACGCTCTTGTAAATCGAAGAGAAAATGCGTTGAAAATGTGCCAATTAATAAATAAGGTCATGATTCCTAAAACCATTTAAGAGTCCATCCATTGGCGAAGGGCAAGAGTTGTGGAACTATCTGAAGAAAAGACTGAAGCGAAACAGGATTCGGATCATGAGACTGAGGACAATAACAGAGAAGATAGTGTCACCTATGAGGATTCAGATGAAAAGAAGCAAGAGTCAGCGAATGAGGAAGAAGAGGACAATAAAGAAAAAGAAGTCAGTGATGAGGAAAGTGGTAACCAGATAATGAGCCCTCCTTATAATTGTCAGACAAATACTAACGCAGGTGAAACGGAGTATATGAATATAGCAGAAAACTTTGCTGGGGTTAGTAATTTGTTTGAAACAGAAGAGGAAGATGCCCTAACCAAACCCATGACAAGTGAAATAGAATGGGCCCATAGAAGAAGAAGTTTTGAGCCGAGTGAAGCAGACTTACTTACAGAAATATGTCGTCCGAATATTGAAAGTGGCCAGGTGAGCCTTAAACCTGTCCTTGAGACCTTACAGAATGATAAAAGAGGTATTGACTTATTAGATAGACTTCATCACAAATTCGGTGCAGGATATCTCAAGAAGATAGTAGATCGTGTCCGATATGCTTTCCGCAAAATGCAAAAGGAGCAAGAAAAAGGAGATGATCAAGATTAAATGGTACCGAGAAAGAGGATGTTGGCTTTGACTTTGATTTATATTTTCGTTTTTTTGAAAGAAAAAAACTTTCAATTTTCCGTTTTTGATAAGCCAAAAAATAACTCATATGATCAACTGAAGTGTTAGATAATTATACTTTGATTTACCTTATTGAAAGTAAAAACTTTCAATTTTTCATATTTTATTACCATTTCAAATATTGAACCATGAAAGTGTTAGTTAAAGATGTACAATCGTTTTTTTGTGTTGTATTATTGATATTTGATGTTTTGTTTGTTTTTTTATGTAACGAATGGAAAACGTTTTGTTGTTTTTTTTTTTGTTTATTTGTTCTTGAAAAGTATAAATAAAATATATACTTCTCTTTAGTTTGATCTTTGTACAAAAAACGAATTAGCAAAAACTAACGAAGAATAAGCAAAATGAAAATGTGTATACTTAACTTTTATTTGTTTTCAACACACAAAACAAAGAAAAGATCGTATAAGAAAAGAATCAAAGTACCTACCTTATATTGTCTATTTACAAGTAAAAAAATAACAGAAAACAAGTGAGAAAAAAAGAAGTAAAAAAAAAAACAAGAAACCACACTTTATTTCACACTTACCTGATCTACAAAAAAATATAAGAGATAACCAAGTAAAAACAATCATGATTGGTTACAGCATATAATATGAAAGCATTATATATTAATACTGGTAAAAGATAACACCGAAACTGAACATTCTCCGGTAGATGGATGAATATGTACACAAATATCAGATTTTACCATAAAGCGGTAATAGGTACCTATGCTTCAGCACATTTATAAACTTTCCTGGTTATGGCTGCTCGTTTTAAAGACAATGTTTAAACAATTCGATCATGGAGCTTTGCATAAAATGGGTTGTGTCTTGATCACAAAGCATTGCAAAATAATACGCAAGTTTGAAGTCAGACGAAAAAAAATATCAAAAAAAAAATTTCCTCAGATTTGTGGTCTAGGATTGTTCAAAATGGTCTAAAACGTAAAATAAACCCAAATCTTAAAACAGTCAAAAAAAAAAGTTGGACTTGGTTTTTTTCACACCTATGGCATCCCTAATTACCGCAAAAAGGTAACCATTTTCACGCACTGTAGGTCGCATGTGTTCAATACAGGGATCCAATAACGACGAAAAGTTACCATCTACCGCATGAAAGGTACTATTTAACGCTCTGTAGGACCCATGTGAAAAGTACAGTGCTAAATGGTAACTTTTGGCACCCTTTTTTAACGCACTGTGCTAACCCTAACCCTACATGTATCTTAATATGCTAACCCCTAACTCTAATTGTGAATTTTATACTAACACTAACCCTTATTATATGTTTAACATTAACCCTAACCCTAATTATACGTTTTTGTACTAACCCTTATTATAAATGTATTTTTGATAAGGCCGGCTGATACGTTTGGAACAATTTACCATCCTCACTGAGAAATGAACAATCAATTACTGTTTTTTAAGAAAAACCTGAAGACTCACTTATTTAGAAAAGCTTGTTTATGAACTTGTGTACAAAGACTAATGGACTTTTTTTCAGATTTTTAATCCTCTTTTCCTTGCATGTTTTGGAGGTTTTTTATTTTTTAAATTTTTTATTTGTCACCGTAGAATCATTGCAAAATTATACAATTAGGGTAAGGGTTAGTACAAAAACGTATTATTAGGGTAAGGGTTAGTGTAAAACATATTATTAGGGATAAGGTTAGTATAAAATACACAATTAGGGTTAGGGGTTAGCATATAAAGATACATATAGGGTTATGGTTAGTACAACATTATATAGTTAGGGTTATAGTTGATGAAAACACAAAATAAGTGGTAGGGGTAAGTATAAAATATACATTTATGATAAGGGTTAGTACACAAAACGTATAATAAGGGTTAGGGTTAATGTTAAACATATACAGATGGGTCCAGACATAACCTGTACAAAAGTTAACTTTAGGCAGTCTTTTAGGTTGCTTTTCTTGTTAACTTGAGTTAACCATGGTCCACTATCTAGTTAACTAAAGTTAACTTTATCCTTCACAGAGCAGTCCATGGTCCGGATAGCTCTGGACTGCTCTTGTCGATGAAATGGACAGCTTAAGGCATTCCAATGTTAGCTTTAGGTCAGAGCAGTCCAAAGTTAACTTTAGGGTGAGTGAGTGAGTGAGTTGGTGTTTTACGCCCGTGCAACGCTATATAGGTTATTTACAGGCGATGAACATGAAAAGGGTGATAAAATGAACATGAAATGATGATGATAAATGAAATATGGGGGTAGGATGGGAAACAGAGGACCGGTAAATTTTGAAGAACCACAGGAAAAGGGGAGAGGTGGGTATGGGCGGAAAATTTAGCCTATGTGGTGCACTACTTGGCGGTCCACAAAGGGGTCTTTTACGTGCATGAAGCGTGGCACTCTCCACACACGTTGGCCCACTATGGTCGGCGGTCAGGGTTTCCGTATTATAGACCTGACAACCCCCGCGGACGAGGGCCACCCTATTCAGCCACCTAGGGTACACACTTGGTCGCTCTGTGGGCTGAGCACTGACCCGACGTCAGAATCCCAAGACCCTTAGTCGCCTCTTACGACAAGCTAGGCTCTGCTGCGGGCCTATTCGCCACCCGGGCCCCTTTTAGTCGCTGGCATACTAAAAATAATTTTAAGTCGCTAAGAATATATTTCTTACTATTTTCAAATAAAAATATATAAAAAGCAAAACAATATTATTTAAATAAATAAATAATGTAAATAGAAAAAAAAAATAATATAAAATTTTGTTTTCAAAATAGATTACTAATTTTAAAACAAAAAATCATATGAAAAGATAATTTAAATAAATAATCATTTTAAAATAAAAAAAAAAATATTTTCAACAAAGAAATATTCTTTAAAATGTTTTTTGCTACAGTTATTTTAAAAAAATATAGTACTTTTGTTTTATTTTGAATGAATAAAAATTTGCAGTTTGCTAAACACCTTGCCGAAATATGCTTAGAAATTATTATTATTTTTTTTAAATAACAGATCTTTTATTTGAATTTATATTTTTAGAATAAATATTTCATAGAAATATATTAAGATTAAATACATATAATAAACTTGTTTTTTTTTTAAATAATCGGATGTCAAATTATTAAGACCAATAAATATATAATGGTAATAATTTTAGAAATGAAAAAAAAATATATAGCTATATAAAATATAAAGTTTTATATAAATCATGTCAAATGATAAAAAATATCTGAGCCGAGTAAAATTTAGGTCGCTCTTGGCACTTTAGGTCGCTCTAGGCTAAGTTAACTTTAGGTCGCTTTCACGCTAAAGTTAACTTCAGGTTGGTTCTAGGCTAAAGTTAACTAGCAGAGCGGTCAAGAAGAGCAGACCGTGGACAAAGTTTGCTTTTACAGTTAACTTTAGACCGGTCCACGGTCTGCCTGATGCAATCTCAAAAGCAGATATTAGTTAACTTTAGGCAGTCAAAAAGTTTACTTTTTAAGTTAACTTCGCATACAGGTTATGTCTGGTCGTATCTGTAATTAGGGTAAGTGTTAATATAATACACACAATTAGGGTTAGGGATTAGCATATAAAGATACAAGTAGGGTTAGGATTAGTATAACATTTTACAATTAGAGTAAGGGTTAGTATAAAAACAATAGTTTAGAAGGTAAAACCACATTTAAAAGGTAAAAATCCAAACAAGAAAATCACATTAAAAGGTAACTAGAGGCTCCCAGGAGCCTGAATCGCTCACCTGATCTCGTATGCCAAAGTTTGAATAAATTTCACAAACTTTAAACTATACAAAGTTGCAAATAATCCCTTCAGTGGTTTCAGAGAAGATTTTTGGAAATCAGTTTAAATTAATAGAAAAAAAACAGTTAAAGGGCAATAACTCCTATAAGGACCGTTTGATGCTAAACAAGAAAAGTTGCTTCGGATTTTCTCTATCTCTTATACTTTTTGAGTTATAAGCCAAAAACAATGGTCTGACCCCCCCTGTTCTATTTTTAGCAATGGCGGCCATGTTGGTTGGTTGACGTGTATATAATTCACAAACTTGGTAGAGGACATCCTAAAGATCAAGTGTACCAAGTTTCAAAGCAATCCCTTCAGTGGTTTCAGAGAAGAAGATTTTTAAAAATCAGTTAAAATTAATGGAAAAAACAGTTAAAGGGGAATAACTCTTAAACGGCTGATCTGACAATTTTGACCCTGAAATCATTTTTGTAGATCTCAATGAGCTAAACAATTCTGCAATGCTAACTTTTCCTCTAGCTCTAACGGTTTTCAAGATATAGTCCAAAAACTGCAAAAATGGTCAATTTTGATGATTAAAGGGCAATAACTCCTGTAAGGAGTCGTTTCACAACTTCGACTCAATGGAAAGATTCGTAGAGCTTTTGATGCTGAACAAGGAAGGTTGCTTCGGATTTTCTCTATCTCTTATACTTTTTGAGTTATAAGCCAAAAACAGTGGTCTGACCCCCCTGTTCTATTTTTAGCAACAGCGGCCATGTTGGTTGGTCGACATGTATTTAATTCACAAACTTGGTAGAGGACGTCCTAAATATCATGTATACCAAGTATCAATGCAATCCCTTCAATGGTTTCAGAGAAGATGTTTGAAGAAAAGTTAACGGACGGACGGACGACGGACGACAGACGACGGACGCTTAACGATGACAATAGCTCACATGACCCTTCGGGTCAGGTGAGCTAAAAATTAATAAAAATGTAACAGGAGGGTCGGATGCGCCACACCAGGTGTGCTACATCGTCCCCTCGTGTCTGGCGAACTGTCATGTTCGATTTGTCCGCAGGGATTGAGTTTAGAAGGCAAATACTCCAGAGATGTTCAGATACTTTATTACAAAAATACATAAATTTATCAAATTGTTAATTCAACTTTCATGCCAAAGAATACAATTTTGAATCAAAGAATGCCAAGGCAAGAAAACTCACTTGCATAAGTTTTACACCCTTTGAAGGCCTAAACGTCAGAACATTGTAGATTATTACTCTATTTTAATGACCGGGTTGGTCACGGGTCAATTATTTCGGGACTCTTCGTTTAAATCTTACCTAAAAGACTAAGAAATTTAAGCTCCGCCCAACCTTGCGAATAAAATCGAGTAATATCTATGGTTCAATTCGAACCTAGTACAAAATATAAACAAAACACTTCAATAGTTCATAGTTCGTTTTAAATGTGGTGCATCGGTTCCATCATAACGGCAAAAGTCCATAAATTGACAGTAATAATCCTTTGAAATTGTCCTCAAATTGAAGCTATATGATGTCCCACAGTATCTAGTTATCCTGGTAGAAATCATTCATGAGAATTTTGTTAAAATATAAAAGTTTCTCATCCAAAGGAGATCATCAATAAGATTATTTCATCACACCCGTTACAAATAAAAAGCTTCGCCGAGCGCAGCATGATACGACCGCAACATGTTGAGCCCTGTACGTTTTAGGCCTCTTTGTTACTTTAAGACATAGGATCATGATATTATGTGTACAGATGTCTTAAATGATATGACACATTTGCAATTGGAATTAGGTCACTATGACCTACTTTTTACGCATCACTGACTTAGGTTATAATTTACATTTTATGTAATATCTTGTATAGTATGTGACATGGGATCATGCAATCTTGTGTACAGATGTATCATAGTTAGGATTCAAGCATCCAATACAAATAGGTCACTATGACCTACTTTTTACGCATCACTGACTTAGGTTTTAATTTACATTTTATGTAATATCTTGTGTAGTATGAGACAAGGGATCAAGCAATCTTGTGTACAGATGTATCATAGTTAGGATTCAAGCATCCAATACAAATAAGGTCACTTTGACCTACTTTTTATGCATCACTGACTTAGTTAAAAATTTACATTTCTTGTAATATCTTGTGCATTATATTACATGGGATCATTTAATCTTGTACACAGATGTATCTCAGCGACGAAGCAAGCATCCAATACTAATTAGGTCGTGACCTACTTTTTATGCATCATTGACTTACATTGAATTTCCATTTTATGCAGTATCTTGTGTATTATTTGCAGGTAATAAGACTTGTTTTTATCATTGATGAAAGTAATTGAATTAAGCATATAAATGAATTTGGTTGCTGTGTTACAGATGTCACAGTCTTTGTTGACTTTCAGAAAACAATTTGATGTCTCAACTTAACACTCATAAAAAAATGTACTATTTATATTGACAACAGAGAAAGCAGGCGAGACACCAGGTTCCGAGGAACCTTACGAATTTTTATCAAAAACATTTATTTTCTATTTATTTATTTGCTTTGTCTGATTTTGTGTCTTTTTTTGTGGAAGAAGTTATCTGAGAAACAGGCATTCTCAACTTATAGACAAGGAATACAAGTATTCGCTACCTTATACCTGATACTACATTATGGCTGATACACACCAAGTTCTCACTACATTTTGGCAGATACACACCAAGTTCTCACTACATTTTGGCTGATACACACCAAGTTTTCACTACATTATTCCCTCTCATTACTTAATAACACTTTGGAAAAGAGAGAGAAAATAGAAATCCGACAAAGACCACCATGTAAAATTTCAGATCTCTACTCCATTAAGATTTGAGTTTTAGTGTTCACAAGGAATTGTGGACGGACAGACGGACAAGGTGAAAACTATAAGGCTCCACATTTTCAATGTGGGGCCCTAATTAAATAAATAAAAGTAGCTGCGTTTACCACTGAGTGGCACAAATACCCCCTGCAGCAAATTTGAACCCTGTACATTCCGGGATCAATATGAGTAGTCAATTGATATTTGACCTTTTAGACCCATGGTGGACTTACAAAACATCTTTGTCACATGTGGCCAATGGTGGACTTATGATGGTACATGTATTATGTAAGTATCTGATATCAGCAGGTCCTGAACTACATTGATTTACTTACTTGGTTTCTTTCCTGGTTTAGCTGGTCTTTCAGAGGTTAAAGGTGGTCCTATACCTTCTGTATTAACAGCAGAAACTTGGAAGAAACATTCATTGTTAGGGTCAAGTTTAGTAACATTAAAAGTCATAAAATTCCATGATGGTGCAACTTCGGCAATCTTTAACCAACTATCAGTCTTTCTTTTTCGACTTTCTATAATGTACATTATCAGTGGTGATCCTCCATCTGATTTTGGTGGTTTCCATGACAAGGAAGCAGAGTCTTGAGTAATATCCGAGATCTCAAGGGGACCTTCAGGGGCAGAAGGTTTATCTGTAAAAGGAATGAGGAACATTGACAATAGCCTCATCATCAAGTCCATAAAAATTCACCAAAAAAAACAAGTTATATCATCACCACTGATTATATAATTATATTTACTTGTTGCCTAACTTTAACAAGAGGCTGCTAGGGGCCTGGATCGCTTTACCTGGTACTATACATAAAATAGCTTCAAAAAGCATTTTACTAAATAAACATGAAATTTTGCAAACTAATAGATCTTGATTATCTGAACAATTTATGCTTTTAAAGTGACTAATTTACCTCTTCATTTTCAAAACAAAAGAGCAAACGTTGATTTGCAAAATATTGACTTTCCTGGGGCAACAACTCTGCCTAAAGTTATTCAATTGGCCTGATATTTTGAACTATGGGGTACATTGTGGTCATGTGATATTGCAGAGCCATACTCCATATACATGTAGTTTTTAAGTTTTTGTGTTCACAAGAAATTGTTGACAAGGTGAAAACTTTAGGGTACCACATTTTCATTGTTGGGCCCTATTAGGAAATGATTTCTTTGGTATCTGCTTTCATTTTTTAGAACAAACAACAGTAAACCAGTATGGATACAATGTGTAAGACATTAAATGTACATGTAATTTACCAGTTCCATTGGCAGATTCAATTAAAGAACCTAGTGAGCGTGCTCACATACCCCACTGCTGTACCCATATAACATTACCATTGGCCATATCGTGGAAAATTCACCAAGTCATAAAACATGAATTAGATGTCCGAAAAGCCAGAAATCAAATCCCACAATATGGGACCACTACCTGAGGCTGCATGCAACATTTCAGAACCCTAATGTTTATAGTAGTTTCCCAGGAAACTGTGACAGAAATTTGATGACGGACGGACACACGGACCAGTCAAAACATTATACCCTTCGCCACTCTGTTGCATGGGGTATAAAAAGGTGACCCTGAGAGGTAAACATTACTCACAACAACCAGACATAAAAAAAATATATTTGCAATGCTTAATCCTTCAATGATATAATGAACCGATTCCCAAGTTAATAAGAAAGTTTAAAAAGAAAAAAAAAGAAAATAAGTCATGAACCACCTGAAAAATATGAAAATAAACAAATCCAATAACTGTTATCCCTCAACAATATTGTTGGGGTTTAAAAACAAAATCAAACATACCATATTGATCCTCCTCTTTCTCCTCCTCCTCATCATCATTGTCAGCAGCCAAATCAAAGGGATCATCATCCTCAGACTCTTCTTCAACTGAAAAAGATCAATTACAATCTCATTTTTTAGGCCAGAAAATTAAAGTAAAAGAGCTCTCCTTGATCACATTAGACAGCACTTATTCTCTAGTATGCAGCTCATAACAAGAGGCCCCTAAGGGCCTGAATCGCTCACCTGGTGCATATGTGTATCAACAGTAATGTAATTTCAGTGACAATCTTTAAATTTTGAAAAGTAAACATTGATATCTTGTTCAGAATCTCATAAATCCCTAGAAACCAAAATTCATCAAAATCTGTCGACTTATAAAATTAGGTAAATTTGGGTGACAGTCTTGGGCAGCCATTCTGAAATTTTCAAAAAAATGAAATTTGTCATCTTTTTGGAATCCAATTCATACCTAGTATACAAATTTTCATCAAAATCCAGGACCATTTTTTAAAATCAGCTAAATCTTGACACCATTTTGAAATTTTCAAAAACAAACATTGCCATCTTGTTTGGTATCTGATAATTACCCAATATATCAATTTTCCTCAAAATCTGGTAACGTTTAAATAATCAGTCAACACCTTTTTGAATGGCGGCCATTTTTAAACATTGTGCAAAGTTTTGCTGAATATGGTTTAGTAGTCTAAGAGGAGTTAAAGTTGGAAATGGCAACAAATTTTGATCATTTTTGTGACATTTTTCAAAATGACTGCCAAATGTTTCCAACTGATTTTAATTTATTTTCATAAAAGTGTAATACTAATTAGTCTCTACTAGCATACCAAGTTTCATCATGTTTGGTTCAGCAGTTTTTAAGATATCAGCATTCATATGCATCCATAGGGTACCCCTCTCAAAGGGTTGGCAATCTTAAAATGGCTGCAATTTTGTAAATTCTGAACAATAGAATTGTTCCAGACACCCTAGAAAACATGTGTGTATAGTTTCATAAAAATTGAAGTAGTAGTCTTCAACAACTTAATGTTTAAAAAAAATGAGTAAAATTTCGGCATTTTTCTGACATTTTTCAAAATGGCCGCTAATCATTTCCAACTGATTTTGATTTTTTTTCATAGAGTTATAATATATATAAGTCTCAAGTCTCTACTATCATACAGTTTCATCAAATTTAGTTAGGTAGTTTCTGAGATAAAATCATTCAAATGCCAAAACGGGGTAGCCCTCTTAGAATGGCAGCCATTTTGAAAAATCTGAACGATGGAATTGTTACTGAAAAATAACCCAGATTTATTTAAGCGTCGTATTGCTGAAAAGAGCATGGTATTAATTTAAAACAGCCTGGTATAAATACAACGCTGTTAGGGGCTGGGGAGAACACTGTGTGAAATTCGGGTAAAAATCGCCCCAGTAGTCTTTGACAAGTTAATGTTACAGACCACAGACGTCAAGTGATGACAAAAACTACATCCAAAAATTATTAGCACAAAATCAGCATCCTTAATAAGTTCTGAATGGTTCTGTTTAATTTCAAAGTTAAAATGAGTTTCTTTTTCCACCTGATTTAGGCTTATTTGTTTGAATGGTGAGCAACATTAGTATGTCAAAAAAATTTGGACTAATTTATCAGCCCATAGATGGCTGAAAGGTAAACCAGGTCTCTCAGGTTGACATGCATTAAAAAGATAGGTTATTGGTGATTGCAATGTTTAGTCCTTGATATAATGAAGCAGTGTACAAAATTTAATGATGATATGACGTGCAGTTTCAGAGAAATGAGAAATGTGTGTGAAAAGTATGACTGGCAAAGGAACGGCCCAAAAATATATTGTGGATTCATTTATTTTCTTGGGTACCAATTTTCGTGGTTTGGCTAAAAATCGCAATGTTGTTGATGGTTTGGTCACTTCCTCCATTCATAGCAATGTTAAATTTGCATTTCGTTGGATATAAATTTTCGTGTGTCTGAACCATCCACAAAAACCACGAAAATTGCTATCCCACGAAAATTAATGAAACCACAGTTATATATACCTGCAGCAAAGTTGGCAGGGTATAAACAAGAGTTGACACAGTAAATGTCTCGCCTGACGCGTGACTGCGGGGGTATACACGTAAAACCGTCCCCTCATTTGTTAGTACTTGTCGTTGTGAACCTACATACCAAACTTCATTGCTGTATGATGAGTAGTTCTTGAAATATCCATGTGGGCAAAAACCCTTACATGGGTACAAATGGACCTAAAATGTCAAAGTCGCTGACCCGTGACTGCAGGGGTATACACGTAAAACCGTCCCCTCATTTGTTAGTACTTGTCGTTGTGAACCTACATACCAAACTTCATTGCTGTATGATGAGTAGTTCTTGAAATATCCATGTGGGCAAAAACCCTTACATGGGTACAAATGGACCTAAAATGTCAAAGTTGCTGATGCGTGACTGCAGGGGTATACACGTAAAACCGTCCCCTCATTTGTTAGTACTTGTCGTTGTGAACCTACATACCAAACTTCATTGCTGTATGATGAGTAGTTCTTGAAATATCCATGTGGGCAAAAACCCTTACATCAAATGTTGACGCCGCCGCCGTCGGAAAAGCAATACCTATGTCTCGCCTTCCGCGACTTTCGTCGCAGGCGAGACAAAAAACTAGTCCTATAATATAAGACCTTCGGGTTCTATCATTTTCTATTGGATTTTTTCTTGACGAACCCAAGGTCTTATGCATGAGTGAAAAAAAGACGTAGCAGTTTCTTGCGGAACTTTCGGAATAAATATTGGGCTTAATTGGTCAAATTTGAATGCAAATTTCACATGTATGCAAAACACAACTGTTGTGAAACGATTTCAATCATAAAAACAAAACTTGAAGCATTTTGTTGGTCAAAAATAATGATTTAATTACACAAGATATATAAAATTTACCTGTTGTGTATTATGAATTAAATACCTTTAGTCAATGGTCAATTTTTGTTACTGTGAAATTACCTTTAGTTATAAGACTTCAGATTCGTCAAGGAAAATTCAGATAGAAAATGATAGAACCCGAATGTCTGATATTATAGGACTATAAAAAAACATATCAAATCAAAACCAAAAAAAAAAAAATCGGTCAGACACAAATACCCGAACTTCATCAAACAGGAAGTAGTTGACCGAAAGACCCTAATAGGAATCCCCCCATACTACCTGAGGCTGCATACAAAATTTCAGAACCCTACAATTAGGAGTTTCTAAGAAAACTGTTACGAAAGTTTTTTCCCCGCCCGCCCATCATTCACCATACTGTTTTCACATTCATGGAATTCGGGTAATAAGCTAAAATACAGTGAAACCTGTATAAACCAAAACCTGAACAAACTGAAAACCTCTAAAGATTATAATCTGCAGGTATATTGTGAAGTTAGCATCCTATTTCTTGGATTGAACAAAACATTTATGGAATTGTTTCACTATTCCAATTGTATATAAATAAATACTTTCAATTGAAAAAGGGTTCCGTTTAGATAGGTTTCACTGATTAAAATTCATAACAAAGAGTGAAAAAGGATCACATCCTGTTGATATTGCTGATTCAGATGGTTCATAATGTCAGAAAATCTCTCCAAGAACTTCATTATTTTGTGAAAATAAAATTCTAATGCAGTACAGCCTCTAACAAGTGACTTTACAGGTAATACAGTACTGCATTTTTGTAATTGGTCAAAAAGTTTGAATAGTTTAACATACTGATTGAACTGCTCCAATAATTTCATACAAAGTCACTGGTAAGAGACTGTAATTCTGATTATCAATTGAGAATATCTCAAGGCATCACATAAAAAAATGATCAATTTTATTTTGGTCATTCACAAAACCAATCTTCACCTCTGATATGTAAGGTCATAAAGGGGATAAAATTGTGATCATTATAATCATGTTTTATGGGATAGATTTATAATTAAAAGCCTACATCAATAGGGCTTCCCTAACATGTCGTCTGAAGATTGATTTTGCGATCATCAAAATCCTAATTGACACTCTGAC